>CM053586.1:358880240-358904049 GCA_028646515.1 Pseudochirops corinnae
CACAAAGCTACAAGGCATGGGCATTCCTGGAAAACAAGCCTGGCGCCACAGGCTCCATGTGACCACATTCAGCCTATTAGGGAGCAGAGTGTACTTTCAAATATCCAAGGGTCCTCAGAGTCACGTAGCCACTTTAACAAAGGGCCTAGGGGCAGGGAAGATCTTTAGATTCCCATAACACATACGTACATACAAACAGAACATATAGAGCATCACATGCTGTGTGCGGTGGCCACTGAACAAAAGAATGAATAAAGTATTTGATCATATATTGAAGTAAACAATAATTTACTTCCATGATGAGCTTTAAAAATCAATTTTCTATGTTCAATCTGAAGAAATGACAGCACTTTTATTTTAAAAATACAAGTGACTCAATAGAAAAAAAAAACAACAATGACCATCCTTTGTTACTGCTTTCTCACCTCTATAAAATATTGAGGGGAATGGTCTATATACACACCAGTGGCATCTTGATGAAATCTTGCAACAATCAAAACACTTTTTAGAGCAAACTTGAGGCTCGTAGTCACAGAACTAAGGGGTATGGGGAATAATTAATTATATCCTGTCCCTTCTGAAGCATTCCACTTGTGAAACAAAATGAAGCCTTGAATGCCCTTTCTCAGAAACATGCGTCTGTGGACACGTTAAATTAGACAAGACATAGCTACATTACATAGAGTAGAAATAGCTACATTATATGCAACCCCACTAAAAAAGGATTATCATCTGATGAGTGGGGCATCAGTGTCATGGAAACTATCTTGAAAAGAAGTGGAAAAACAAAACAAAACAAAAACAAAATGATAATAATAATAATAATAATAATAATAATAATAATAATAATAATAATAATAACCACTAAAGGATTACTTAGTGATGTAAAAGTTCTCCGAAGCCTCTTCTTTTTAGATGGCATATTATCAATTACATCAGTGGCTAGAACAAGAATCCTCTTCTGTGAAATACTCCACACTGTGAAAGTAATTGATCTTACCATCCACCATTGTGTAGAAGGAGGAAACTTGACTGAATGGTACTGGGAAATTGTGCAGTGCTTTAGATGATCTCCAGTTCCTTGCTGCTACAACAGCCCATATCCCTAGGCCAAATATTCTGCTAGTATCACTTCATGGTGGCCATGAGTTGTGAGAACCCATTATATCAGTAGAACAAAAATTCCAAATAATCAAAAGGGCAAAAGAAGAAGATATAGTGTGCATGAGTCAGCTGCAGCATAGTCTCAATAATGACTTGAACATAAGCTGGGAAAAATATATTTTTGATGAGGGTTGTGATTGAAAAAGTAGCTATGCATATATAATAAGCAAAGTAGTACTTTGCTCCTTTTTCAGCTAATCAAGTACCTTTGAATCTCACCTTTGATTGTATCAAGTCTTAGTTGGAAGCAGTATACACAATGTATACTGCTTTCCCTTAATAGGCCTAAGACAGTTTAGAGACCTTCCCTGCCCTTAATAGGACAAAGGTCTTCACATGAAGTCCACAGTGGGAGGAGTTTGCTGAAAGAATAGAACAGGAAGGGTGAAACAGGAAGGATCAGAGTAGATAAAAGCTGAAACACAAGCTGGGACCAAGCAGAGCTAAGACAGAGAATGTTTGTGATGTTGGCACTCTATTGTTTTGTCTGTTGTTCTGTTTTGGTGCTCCTTTATCAGACAGAAGCACTCTGTCTGTTGAACTGTCTTACTTTGTCAGAAAGAAGCTCTATGTTGGTATGTGTTGATTTCTGAGACACAAAATAAATTGAGATGATAGCTCTGGCAACATGTATAAATATTGTTATAGCCCTGTTGAGCTTTGTTTTCCTAGAAATAGAAACTGTGAAAAGCTTGGAGTGGAGCAGTCTCTGTCAGCTGCAATATGGAACAGGAGCAGAGAGCTGCCTATCTGTGAATCCAGGCAACATTCGGGTAAATCCCAGCAAGAGCTGGGAGCATGGAGGAAGAGCCATGGGTTTTGGAAATCAGCCTCTAGCTAAGATGAAAGGAAACTTTACTTGGCTATTCAGTGGTGACTGATGATATTATAACTTTACTGTGACCTAGGGGAGATATGGTCTTTGTACTTTCCACTACCCCTTAAGGATGATTGGCTTAAGGATGATTGGAAGCCAGCCTGGAGTCAAGATGAAGGAAGACTTAATTTGGATAGTCTATATTGATTAAGGATATTGTGACACACTGAATGATATATTTTATTTAAGACTATGTGGCCCTTAGTAATAAGTTGTTACATTATGTTCTTGTGAATGTTTTGCTTTAGTTTATGGCTGAATAAATATAAAGTTCATCATACTATACAATTCGATTTTTAAAGTTATTCACAGTAGCCGTCCTCAGGAGAGCTGGTTATGATTGGCTTTATAGCATAACCATGTCATAAGAGCTCTAGAAAAGAGACAGGGAGTCTGAGAGGTGAATATGTAACCACAAGTTCTCCAATGAATGAAAGGAAAACTTACATAGTATGTCATAAAATTGTCAATTTCAAACTCCAAAGGACCTGTGAACTCTTCTAAGCCAAGCCTTAATTTTATGCATGAAGAAATGGAGGCCATGAGAGTGAATTTGGTTGCTTAAGGTCACAAGGCAATAAATACTAGAGCCGAGATCTGAAACTTGACCTTTTGGCTCCAAATTTAACTCTCTTTCTAATGCGTCATGATCCTCCATCATGGATACCTAGAAAGACACAGGCAGTATAGGATTGCAAGGCATGAAGGGGTTATGATTTCTAGAAGAGTATTAACCCCAACTCATTACCAGCACAACCTTAAGGAAGCAAAATCTAATAATTATGACTTATTACTATTACTATTATAACAGTAATCACATTTATATCATGCTTAAGATTTGTAAAGTAATTTTCAAATATATCATTAGACCCTTGCAGAAACCCTGGGAAATAGGTGCTATCATTATCACCAATATCATCCCACTTAAACCCTCTAGGATTCAGTTTTCTTTTATGTAACACCAGGTTTTGTAGATGAATTAGGTGGGCTCTGGGTCATTCCCAGATCTAAGTCACAGGGATGGAAGAATACATCTATTAACCCAGTAAAGTCCTTCTTTACATCCTCAAGCTCAGCCCTCCCTCAATGATAGGCTCAAAGGAGACTGATGGACCTTTGTGTGGATGAGTCAGCCTGTTGTGGGTGTCACTGTCATAGTTCCCATTTTTCATGGCTGTTGTTGAAAATGTGCATTTGACTGTAGCTGAACATTTCACATCAAAACAACATTTCATCTGTATGTCAGCAACTCAGAAACAGTGGGCTTTGAACATGCTCTGAGATACTCAAGGCACCAGCAGAATTATGCATTTGGAAACAAATCAGAGCCAGAAAGCCATTTTTTTCATGCCTATTTGCTTCAAAGGATGCTCTGATTTTGCTAATTGCCTCAAAGAGTGCTTCGATTTGCTATTTGCAGCAAACAGTATTCTAATCGAGTTTACCCTCTGAGTTTGCAGCTGTGTTCAAGGATCCTAATGTGTTCACTGCATGCTGAACTATTCTTCTGCAATTATTCACTCAGTTCTTCATGTGAAATGATTTACACTTATTTATATAGAAATTGTAAGCATATGAAGCTATGAACATTAGCTACTGCGTGACACTTATCTGGCCTAAAAGGCAACTTCACCCATGGATCTCAAAGCACTTCACAAACAGAAGGACCCACATTTCATGGAAAATCCAGAGAAAAGATGAGCGCACCATTGGTGAGTAAATGAGTTAAACAGAAGTTGTTTAAAAAAATCCTACCTACAGAAAGTCGACAGACAGACAAAGTACAGCCAAGACAGATGGACTGTCACGGGAGAACTATGGAAAACGTCTGCAAATATTTTCATGACAAGCTCTTTACTCCATCAAGGGCAGTGGGCCCGTCACATTCAGACTCAAATATCATCTTCCTGCATATATTCTATGGGATGTAGAGATGATGATTTTAAGAAATGAAAGAAAAATACTAAGGGAAGGCAGGAAAGTAGCTGGAGTTGGACCAAGTGGACATAGAGGAGATCCATGCTGAAGGTAACACAACTGGAAGGGCCTTGAGGAATTAGTTAAATAATTCTTTCAGAAAGTAACAGGAGGAGAGTAAGAATACCAGAGTCATGGGAAAACAACCCCAAAAGACTTAGATAAACACTCCCAAAGGCAACAGAGAGATTGCTAGATTATCTGCAAATATAATATGGTATGATATAATTAATATAATCTGCTATGTGATGTGATGTGATGTAATGTAATACAGAACATATTTATTATATTCTCTTCACACACATCTTTGCGTATGTATGTGTGTATATCTATCTCCCTATCTATCAACCACCTTTGACGAGGGTCTTAGTAGGTTCTTAGCAGGGAACCATCAAGATTCCACAAGGGTCATTATCCTACAGTGCACCACATCCTTACCATCACATATGCATTGGACCCAGAGTAAGGAAACCTGAGTTTTCATCCTGCTTCTCACATTTCTGCTCTGTGACTCGGCCAGTCACAGTAATGCTCACTACAAGCAGCATTGATGTAACAATCGAAAACTTACAAAGAACTTGACCAGCCTTTTCCTTCCCAAGAGCTCAGTGGGAAGCAACTATGATTGGTCTACTTTTACAAAGGCGGACATTGGGGGAACGCCTTCCTACTTTTGGTCCTCAGCCTCCTTCCATGGAAAATAGTCTGATGATAATTATGGCTCCAAATTTGATTAATCTATCCATTGAGATGATCATTTGACCACTCAACACACATTTACTTTTTTTTGTCTTATTTAATTAATTAATTTATTTATTTAACTTTTTTTTTTTTTTGATGGGGGAAGGCAGGGCAATTGGGGTTAAGTAACTTGTCTAAGGTCACAAAACTAGTAAGTATTAAGTCTGAGGTCAGATTTGAACTCAGGTCCTACTGACTCCAGGGCCGGTGCTTTATTCACTGTGCTACCTAACCACCCCTCAACATAAATTTATTAAGTACCTATTACTTTCAAGGTACCCACTGATGCATGTAAATACCTAAAATTATTTTAATTATTTTTAAGTGATGCTATTTCATTAGGTTAGGGTTATCCAGTGAGAATTACCTTTTTCAAAACCGAATTATACCTGTGAAATAGTTTATTAGAGAATTACCTCAAGGTCTGAGAGATTATTTAACTTTTCCAGGGTTACACAGTCAGTATTTGTTAGAGGTAGACATTGAACTCAACTCTTTTGATGGTAAACAAGAAAGCTATTATCCAATTCTGCTTTTTAATAACATACCATAAATAACATTTATTATTTTATAATTAATCAATAAAATATAATAGAGTGATAATTTGTAAGTTATGTCCTATTCACGTAATGTTTTAAGTTTTGAACAGAAGAATTCAAGTTTATTATGTCTTAAGAACTACTGAGTCTAAATGTGAGAGGCTCATCTTCCAGGCAGATTTTTGGCTTCAGAAAGTTCAGGAGCATCTTTGGAGCTAAGCCTAATTTGCAGGTCTCACGGAAGCAGAAGAAGATGTTGGTCAGAAGACATATGCCTCAGTAATAAGAAGGTACAGGAGGAACTATCAGTGAAGTGCAACATAACCATGGAGGGACAGAGGAAGGACTTGTTAGTTGAAATAAACCTAGGACAACAAAGAGAGGCACTTCAGAGAGTGGAGAAACTCTTGCCAGTCGAGGACAAATTGTATGCTACCAATGAAGATCGCACTGATCATCAGTGCACACAGGTCCTTTGACAAGGTCAGCAACTGAACAGATGCTGCACTCTATGGGGCTTTTGCATCTGTGTCCTCAGTTCCTAGAACACTGCACAAGACCATCATGCTTGCTGCTTGATGTAATGGACTGTTGTCAGTGAGATCATTCATTTATCAAACATTTGCTCAGGCTGTCTGGTAGCTTACAATGGGAAGGATCCTTTGAGCAGTTCTGGGGAGGGATAAACAGATGAAAAAGGACCGAGCTCCGTCTGTCAAGGAGCTTTTATTTACTGAGACTTTAGGTTGGACCTGTACAAAGATGGGTTGAGGCTTTACTGTGGGTTTTCTCAGTTTTGTTTTGTTTTCCCTTTCCTCACTAGGTCATTCAAATTTAGAATTATAGGAAACTCCACCTATCAGTGCAGCTTGGCACCAGTTTGGGGTCATAGAGGTTTTCCTTAGGCACTGGTTGGTGGTCACATAGTCAATGTGTGTCAAAGGCAAGACCTCAACTGGTATCATTCCCCTGAGTTTAGGTGCTCCTCTCCTGTCCTTTCCCTTGCCCTTCCCTTTTCTTCCCTTCCCTTCTCCTTCCTCATCACCAGCCCCATTGTCACTATCCCCAGCATGAATTGGGTTAGGCCTCATTTTACTGGCTATGATCTCAGAAGACTGCAACATTCCTGGGCTTTACACATAGCTGGGAGAATAGAATCTGCAAATAAAAATCCCCAGAATATCCCCATCAATCAATCACAAACATTTCCAATGAGTTTCCTACATCTCAGTCACTGTACTAAGGACTACCAACACAAAGAAAAAGCAAAAGCAGCCCCTTCTATCTCTCTAATAGGAAAAAATACTAGATACATCATCTACAAGATATATTTAGTGTAGATGGTAAGACCTCAGAGATGAAGTCAAATGAGACCAGCAGGACTGGGAAAGGACGCCTTCACCAATGGGCAGTGAGTTGCATAGAGAGAGGGCAAATCACAGCCTGTGGGAGAAGGAGCATGGAGTAGGCTGCTACAGGCTGACTGTCAAGTGAGTGGAGATGAGTAAAGGGGAATGGCATTGGGATGGTAGGGTTGGATGGGTAGGAAAAGGCCAGATGGGGAAGAGCATTCAATGACACAGAATTTGAGACATTATTCCAGAGGTAATAGACAGTTACTTGAGTTCATTGAGTGGAGGAGTGACATGGTGCGACCTGTGCATTTGGAAAACCACTTTTGAAGTGAAATAAACAAAAAGGGAGAGGTCTGAAGGGATGTCAGCTAGAAGGCTATGACAATGGAAAGAGTGAGGGATGACTTTCAGCCAGGAAAACTTTGCAGCTGTGTGGTCCTGGGCAACACATTTAGTCTCTTGAAAACCAGCCTACCCACCCTCCACCCCTTCTCATCTGTGAAATGAGGATAATCATAGCACTTAACTTAGAGACTTGTGATGATTAAATAAGATAATAGCTTTAAAGCACTTTGCAAACCTTAAAATGCTATATAAAGTCAGGCTTTTATTGGTACTAGTAGGCACTTAACCAATGGTATTTACTGAGTGTGTGTGTGTGTGTGTGTGTGTGTGTGTGTGTGTGTGTGTGTGTGTGTACTGTCTTCACTCCACCACCTTGGAAGCCTTACTGAAAAATACCAGGAACGAAATAATCCTTTTGGTTGTTGTTCAGTCATTTCAGTCATGTCCAACTATCCATGTCACCATTTGTGGTTTTCTATTCCCTTCTCCATCTCATTTTACAGATGAGAAAATGGGCAAACAGGGTTAGGTGACTTGTCCAGGCTCATACAACCAGCAATATAAATAGATAGAATGTACAGAATTCAGAAAACTTGCAAAGAAGAGGGGTCCTGGATTCTCTACAGCTTGTAGTCACTTTTGTGACAGTGAAGATGTGATCACTTGGGGTTTGTTATTTGTGAAAAGGAAATCTGCCTGACTTTTGCCTCTTTTTTAACACTCCGCGCTTAGCACAGTATCGACATAGTAGGTTTTTAATAAGGACTTTTCCAAATTGATACAATTTCAAGGGTTCAGTCAGTGCTGAGGAACCTGTGGCCTCAAGGCCAGATGTGGCCCTCTAGGTCCTCTAGTGTGGCCCTTTGACTGGATCCAAACTTCACACAACAGATCTCCTTCATGAAAGAATTTGTTCTATAAAACTTGGACTCTGTGCAAAGGTCATACTCAGGACCTAGAGGGCCACACGTGACCTCACACCTGCAGGTTCCCCACCCCTGCTGGGCTAGATAATAATTTGGAGATCACACCACCAAGCCATCCATTGGCAACCCTAGTGACGTATGTGCTGTGACCTACCCTTAATACCAAAAACCCACATGTGAGCTACTTATTCAACAATATTCCAAAGAGAATTGAGCAAACCCTCTTTTTTTCAACTCTGTTAACACTTTTCAAAACCTCATAAAAATGGGTTCCAAGTCTCACCACTCAACATATTGAATAACATATTTGTAAAATGTTCATTTTCCTCTCTTAAAAAACTCAGTTTTTGCTTTCAGTTCTCCAAAGATGTAAAGTTGATGCTTAATAAATGCTTGCTGGTGACTGATTGATAATAAGAAGCAGTGGTTTAAAACAAACATATTCTAAAAGAGTCAAGAAATATCTATTTACCAATTTCTATTTACCAATCTCTATCTCCAAAATCTATATAACTAACATCTTTCTGTATCTATTTATCTAACATATATATATATATATATATATATATATATATACGTATGTGTGTATGTATGTATCCATTTTAGTAGATACATCTATAGACAGACAGAGAGAGGGATAGAGTAGGTTGATTAAATGCTACTCCTTATCATCTAAGGAAAGGTAGAAAGAAAATTAAGGAAAGCCATTACATGATATAGATACACTACAGATTGAGGAATTGACCTTTGAAGCTCCTGGCTTTTCCTTTCCCATTGTCCTCACTATATGACTAGAAGACATTTTGATCTTGGAGCAAGATTGGTTTGCTTTGCCTGAATGTAAGATGGAAACCCATGTTCGATTTCTGAATTTTTTTTATCAATTTGTGATATCATATTTTTTCTTTCATGCCAATTAGCATGTCAGAGATGTGAAACTTTTTCTCTTCCTCTTTCTCCTTCTCTTTCTTTTTAAGGCCCAATTTAGAAATACTAAAGCTCTGAAATTAAATCTCAGTATGAAAACATTTCCTACACTGGCCTCAACAATCAAGGCAGCTTTCATCCCAGCTCTGCTGGACGAAGGGCTTTGTCAGATCACCCTAATTTGTTAAGCTCATTATTCTTTGTCCTGAGATATTTCAATATGAGCGAGCCCTTGAAGACCTGGAGCCTTGTAAATGTTTTCCTTACCACCACCTCTTCAAAAGTAGAGCATTTAAAATTCTTGAAATTGGGATTTCATAATGTGCAAACGAATGGTGGGTCTATCTCTCAAAGAGGCCCCCAGGTATTGGAGGAGAAGGCTTTGAGGTCATGTTTTCACTTGTCAAAAAACAAAACGAAACAAAACAAAAAATTGAATGACTTTGATATAAAGATGAAACCCATAATCTGCTTGATTAGCATTCTCAGCAGTAAAACAGGTTTCTCCGTTTATGATTCAAAGCAAGATTTCTTGCCTTTAGAAATGATTTTTGAAGTCTTCTTAGGGTTAATAAAATTCAGATTCAAAAGCCATTTTAAACATATCTCCTGCTTTGAAAATTCCTGGCATTTCCGATGTCTTATGCAAACAAACCTTTTACCGACACATATACCTGCTGGTGTCGTCTGGGAAAGAGGAGGCTTGTTGAATTTTTCATCTGTTACTCTTTTAAGTTACTATGTCCTTTGGATCTCAATGAGTTATCCTTTTACAAACATTTATTATTATTTTTAAGCTCCTTTGAAATCCACTCCAAGCACTTTGAGAGAGAGAGAGAAAACTTCATCATTTCTATGGAGCTTTTCAAAGTACTCTTTATACCCTCTGGCAAAACACTCTTTAAGGTTTCCCACTTGCATAAACTTGGAGCAAAGCCTCTGGACCTGTGCAGAAGGGTTCCTTCCCCCACTTCTCTTCCACGGTAGAAAAAATGGTAAGAGCTCACAAGGGGTGAAATGACTTCAGCGCCTCAGTTCTAAATACGCAGCTGATGCTTTTACAGCATTTTCTCTAAAGAAGACACTGGAATTAAGGGTGAAGGTAAAACATGTATATTTTGGAAAATAATTCTATTTTCCTATACAAAGCTTTCTATATTTGGAAATTTTTAGAAAATCCTATATGATTGAAAGAAAATAGGCCTAAAACATTTCAAAGATCTATTAACAACCAACCAACCAAACAAAACCTGTGTCCAAGTATCTGAAGATCCTGAAATAAATATACCAGGTTTTTATTTGTTTGTTTAAATTAATGTAGGGTGGGAGCAGCAAGGGGATTTTGTATCTCAGACTCATTGGGACAGTAGATTTGGAGTCAAACGTGGATTAATTTTTATTAAAATCTACTGGCCCATTGGATGGAAAGGAGATGCCTTCAGAAGAAAAGATAGTTATAACTCCACAAGAAGAGAAAGAAAGAAGGCAGAAGGAAAAGAAAGCAAGTCCTTGAGAAGACCAGCATAGCTGTCTTCAATACATGTAGACAGCAGTATATCCTTCGTAGTTCCCGAGGACTCGACTTGGAGCTATCAGGGGCAAGGTGCTTTGGATACCGTAGAGTGCACCCTCATTTAGGAACAGCTTATGCTAGGCAGCCTTTGAGACTCTTTCCACTCAGATTCTGTAACTCTGGAACCAGATGTCTTCTGGAGGCAGAGAATTTTCTAACAGAGTTCCCCCCAAACTCCCTTGAAAAGTAAAAACAACCCCAGCCACAACAGCAAAACAACCACCACCACCTACCACCACCATCATAGTGTCTCCCACTTCCATAGCACTCTTTAAGAGAAAGCTTCATGGGAATTGCCTTATCTGATGCTCCCAGAATCCCTGAGAGGTAGTGGCTTTCTTCAAATTGGTGGTCTTTCAAGGGAAGCTAAATGAGTCCTCCTTGAGATTCAGTTTCCTAGATTTAGAGCTAGAAAGAATCTTAGAGGCCATCTAGTGATTCTAGTCTAACCTGCCTGTTTTTACAAGTTAGGAAACTGAGGCAGAGAGGTCAGTGACTTGCCACGGGTCACATAAGGGATGGGTGTCTGAAGAGAGATAGCACCCAAGTCTTCTGCATCCAAATGCGGCACTCCTTCCAGTGGATGTTGCTGAGCCTTCCAGTCAAGCATGATTGGAACCAGCAGAACTATTAGACCCATTTTGAATCCGAGATGCTTGATTCCACCCAGTGCAGTATGTCATTATTACTTTAATTGGTACTTCCAAAAAATAAATGCCATAGAAATGAGTTTCTGATCTCCTTCTACAATGAATTGTAGCTGCTAATTCTTTTGCTATTTTCACTTTAAGTATGACTTTGTGGAGAGTTACATTGGGAATCGGAGTTTCCTGTACCAATGAAATTGCAGGGTTGGTTCCTAGTGTATTGATGTATTAGGTTATCAATCTTGGTTATCCATTTTTAAATTGGCTAATAAAAAATAACTAAGATTGATAATCTAATTTATCAATACACTAGGAACCAGTCCTGTAATTTCTTTGGTACAGGGAACTTTGGGAAGTAGAAACGCACTCAACTGACACAAGTTGGCAACTTCTCTGCAATTTCAAGTCTTAGAAACTTGCCAGCAGCCTTTGTTTTCCTGGTTTGAAGGCCAACTCCACGTGCTCTGCCAAACTTTATATTAGTGTGATAGGGTTTAAAGCAGAAAATGGCTTTGACAGTTTGCAGACCAATTTCATTTTATAGATAAGGGCACTGAAGTCCAGAGAAAAGTTTAGAGATTTGCTTAATCTAAATGAAGTTGTGACAAGCAGAGGTGGAATTTGAACTCAGGACCTGTGACCCAAATTTAATACTCTTTCCAATCTGCTGACCCATGTAGGACTGACACGATCCTGGAAGGTTTAGACATAGACACATGTGCACTCATACACACCCCCTCATATGCATGTGCACATGTACCTTTTTATCTATTAATTTGAAAGTTATCGCTGCAATGGAGAATGCTTATTCTGTTTTTTCCCCCCAGGGTGGAGGCTGGTGGTTAATTGTAGTCAATGATAACATAATAACACAGGTAACTCATATTTCTGCTATATCTGAAGACAAAACATTTTCTTCTTTGTCTTCTTTGTTTTTATCTGCGGCTCTTCCCTCCTCACGTTGGCCACCTAGTTATCTTAGCTTCCCTCAGGTTTCCACCAGAATCCCACCTTCTGCAAGGAGCCAATCCTTGGCTTCCTCAATGTTAGAGCCTTCTCCTGAGCTGTCCTCCCACTTGCACTTCAGACATCTTGTTTAGACAGGAACTTTTAGAAGTGGAAACTTTTTTTTCAAGTTGTTTTCCTCAACGGACTGTGGGCTCCTTTGAGAAGCAGGACTGCCTTTGGTCTTTCTTTATAGCCCTACAACTTGGCACATTGTTTGGCACCTCGTAGGCATGTGCTAATTGACTCAACTACTCCTTTGAGGGACACAGTGAAAGTATTAGCCACATTTTTGCAAGTAATAATAATCATAACTCTCACAAAATAAAGAACAACATAAAAGGCTAATCTCAAAAGTAACTCCTGGGATGGGTTTAGTGCTTTACCTCCATCAGCTCCTCTGAGCCTGCAGGGAGGTAGGTATGGCAGGTTTTAGCCTCATTTTCTATTTGACTTTTTATCTCTCTAGACTTCAGAGATGGTGAGTGATTCGGCTCAGATTGTGTCCCTAGGAAGCATCAAAGTTGATTCCAAACCTGGGTCTTCTCCCTCCCTTCCAGCCCAGCCCAGCACTCTTCACTGCCTCCCACTGGGACTTTTCACATGCAAACAGCGTTGCCTTCTTTGTTTCAGTGGCTGAATGTTGAATGACCACTTGCCCATTCCTGGCTGCATTGATTTTCAGATGACAATGCTCTCTACCAGATGTCTTCCATCTTCTTCTTCTGCTTTCCCTTTTGGGGCTTGAGTGCATGCACTTCCTCTGGCTCCTTCTGCCCTATCTCAGCATTGGAGTAAACATTGGGCTCTTAGAATAGCTGATAAACTGGCTGACCTCTGCAATCTACATTTGAGGGAAATATAATTCAGCTGCAGATGTTTCCAAGAAGAGAAAATCGACAGGAGAAAATTAATCTAGAGTGACAGATGTTTCTCACGTGGACCCTGTTTTTGGAATCTTCCTCCCATAAACATGTTGCTTTCTACTGGAATTCAAGGGTTCTATTATCTCCCTCCCTCCCTCCTTCCCTTTCTCTCTCTCTCTCTCTCTCTCTCTCTCTCTCATCCTAAAACACGGCACAGGGAGATGTAGCATCATCTAAGAAAAATACAAAAATTCTGGTTCTATTATCTCCCTCCCTCCCTCCTTCCCTTTCTTTCTCTCTCTCTCTCTCTCTCTCTCTCTCTCTCTCTCTCTCTCTCTCTCTCATCCTAAAACACGGCACAGGGAGATGTAGCATCATCTAAGAAAAATACAAAAATTCTAGACTTTATAGAGAGGGAAAAGATTGTTGCAATTGGAATCTGCTGACTTTCACATTTGTTCTTTTTCATTGAATAAAGTCACTTGTGTAAGGAAAGATAAAGTGGATAAAATGTGCTTCAGTCCTTCCTAGCGGAAGGAACATCAAGTCACTTACACCCAAACTCTCAAGCAGCACAAACCTTGGCAGAAGACTTTGGCCTGTTGGTGCATTTTATGGCATCTTGGGGGATTTTTTTTACTCTAAGGGGCTTTATTATTAACGGGAATTACCCATGTGCTTTGAGGAGGAGAATAGACTTCCGCAATTAGAAGACCTTTCAAGGGAGTTAACAGTGAATTTATTTTTTCATTTAGGAAAGGAAATGTTCCCCATAAGGACACTGAATCTTTCATGACTGACTTTCTTGCAAACACAATATGTAAAATAGTAAGTTTCTTAAAAATTAAACAGACACTGTAAAATTTAATAAGCCTAAAAAGGGTCCTATCTTTAGTAGCTCCTCTGTTCCCCTCCATGCTGGAGAGAACAGATTATCAGCTAAAGATACTGTAAAGCTTCAGAAAAAAGCCGCCTCACTCTCTTCCTGATAATTCCATTTCAGAGGATGGCAGCCCTGAGTGGGTGGCCCTGCTCCAGTGGGGGTGCTCAAAGGTTCCCAAATCACTTGTTCTCAATCATCGAAGCTCTTTATGCCATTGCGTGCATCTGACTCCCAGCAGGAAGCCCTAGCTGTGGATTCCAACAACTCCCCTTGCTAGACTTGGATTTGTTCTTTCTGTCTTTGCTTCTTTGCTGTTTTCTACTTCTTTGATAATTCCATCCCATTTTGTATTTTAGCACCAGCCCTCATGTTAGTCTAGGAAGAGACTTGTGCCATGGGGTCTGGAATTCTGGAATCTTCTGCCAATTCAGAGACAGTCGAAGCCTTGCCTGGGAGGTTGTATGATCATACTGTTGCCCACATTTCTGATACCTCCCATCCTAGAACGTTCTCTGAGGAATATCCAGATGAAGAACTCAGGGAAGATACAGATGCAGCCAAAGCACTTTACCTCATTGCAAGTCTTTGGGAGGCAATGTGGCACAGTAGAAAGAATTCTAGATTGATAACAAAACCAGCAACAACAGAAAGAGCAACAAGAAGTGATAATAATCACTAGGATTTATAGAAGGCTATTAGCCTGATAAAATGCTTAACAAATGTCTCCTCATTTGGTCCTTACAACAAGCCTGAGAGCTAGGTGTTATTACTGTCCCCATTTTACAGGTGACAAAATCAAAGCTGAGGGAAGTTACAGGGTTTGCCCAGGGTGCTACCAATAGTAATGTCTAAGGCAGAGTATGAGCTCAGGTATTCCTGAAGGTGAGAGAGGGAGACCAGGATGAAACAAGCAAACACATAAAAGCAGCAGTCTCCCTGCTTTTTGTGGCACCTGATATTAGTGATCACTTCATGGTGGAAAGAGCCTAATGTCAGGGCACATTTAGGACTGTGAAATTCAAGTCCAAATGTATCATCAGTGGGAAAAAGTCTTCATTATATAATATTTGAGATTCCTTATTGAATGAATCACAACATTTTGGCATTGAAATACTTTTCATTCACCATTTGGTTCGAGTCACAGTCAAAAAAGCATCTTCATCACAATGTACCCAAGCCATGGTCATCCAGACTCTGCCTGAAGCCTTCCAGTGAGAGGGCTATGGTCCATGGGGTTAAGAAAAGTCAAATACAACTAAAAGCTTGAACAACGGGCCTTCTTATCAATATCCCAGTTTGCTTTTTTTGGCTGACATATCACACTCTTAAATTTGAATTAATGTGAAGATTCCTCAAATGCTTTCTGTGCCAATTCAGAGGTCAGATACAAAATCAAAACAAGCAAAAAACAAACAAGCTGTATCGACCCTGTCTTTAAGGGGCTTATATTCTACAGGGCAAAGAACTCTGTAGACAATGTGTACAGAGCGGGGCTGTGCTGCCCTCTTCATGGTCCATTTTAGTCATCTTGTGTGCTCTCAATAAAGGGGGCTAGCCCTTCATTCATCATCCCTTTCCTTGACACATGTGTTGTTCAAAGACTTCTTCTAATTCTATCCTTCAGTGTCCTCAGAATGACTTTGGTGAGTTGGGTCTCTTGCCAGACTTTCTGTAAAGCTTTTTCCCTTGATTGCTTCTCACTGTTTTATGAGAAGCTAGTGCTCATCATCTTGTGTAGATTATTCTCATAAAGATTTTGCCTATTTGGGAAAGCCAGCATATGGCTGGGTCATTATTGACATTCCTCATTTCCCTTTGGTGGGGTAATTATAATGTGGCTCATTTCTTCTTAGCATTTGGTGCCCTCCTCTTTCAGATTTATTAAGAACTGATTTTTTAATCCCCTCTAAGTTGGAAGCCCCCGGTTCACATGTCCTCTGTGCGGACTTGATCTATCTTAGTTATCCTTCACATTGTATACTCTCCGATGCCACTGCTCAAGACAAGTCAGCTCAACAAGCATTAATTAAGTGCCAGTTATGGGCCAGGTACTGGGCTACATGGTGGGGGTAAAAAGAACCTAGAAAGGAGGAAGAACCAAATCAAAACAGCCCCTGTTTTCAAGGAGTTCACTTTCCAATAGCGAAGAGCATGTAAAGCAAGATTTTATATACACGCCTTTGTATATATATGCACATAGAATCCTGTTTCATTGTTGTTCTTCAATCATTCCATCACATTCAATGTTTCACGACCCTCTGTGGAGTTTTCTTGTCCCAAATACTGGAGGGATTTGCCATTTCCTTCTCCAGTAGATTAAAACAAACAGTGATTAAGTGACTGGCCCAGGGTCATACAGCTAGTATGTGTCTGAGGTTGGGTTTGAACTCATTTCTTCCTGATTCCATGATCACTGTTTTATCCACTGAGCCGTCTAGCTATCTCATTGGCTGTCTGTCTACCTATATCATCTATCTATCTACACACACATAATATCTTGTGTATACAGTGGCTTAGATGCTATTGTCCCTATTAGGCAGAGTATATGTATGTACACACACACACACACACACACACACACACACACGGAGACTCCCCCCCCCACCATCCCCACAGAAAGGGTGAATGAGGACAATCTGTTCCACGGCCATGAAGCATATTGAAGAAGGCACTGTGGAGTGAATACGTCTTGGTCAGATGCCAGAGACACCAAGGTTGTCCATTCCACTGCATCCCAGACCATCTCCGGCCATCCTGACTTGTCTTGCCATTGCACTTAAAGAACCCTGGGAGAGAAGGTCAGACAAGCCTGTGGAACTCTTCTTCACTTAAATCTAATTCACTCCCAAGTTTAGACTTGACCCCATGACATCACTGGTCCTCTTCAAAAGTGAAGGCAAACAGCAACAATGACATAACATACACGTATGCTTACATGTCTATAGTCGCAGCTTTCTCAATACAAAACGATCTGTCTCTGGTTTCCCATGTATATGTATCTGTTTACACATGTATGGGATCAGTTGGAGGTCATCTCAGGGGTAGTCACCAAGACTGAAGAAGGCCGGGAGTGATTGGGCCTCAAGCAGACACTTGAGGGAAGCCCAGCAGCCAGGAGGCAATGAGGCCATGAGGAGAGCCCTGCAGCTGCTCCTACAACCCAGTAAGGATCAGTACACTAAAACAAAGAGATGGCGACTCTAGAATCATTGATGGAAGATATTTTGTGATGCAATTCTTGATACATTTCTCTCTCCCCCTTCCCCCCTTTTTCCTTTTCTTTCTTGTCTCCTGTCCTCCTTCCAGGTTCATCCTTACATGTTCTAAAAATGATCTGGCTTAAAAAAGTTGCTTCCTATCCTTTTTGTAAATGTTCTTCTCTTCCAAATTTCAGTGTGTGTGGTTTCTTTTTGTGAAGAAATAATACTGCACACAATCTTTCACTGTCCTTTTTATGTAATCTCCCTCTATAGGACTTGTTCAATTCTTCGAACTTTATATTATTTAAACTTACAACAGTGCTGGGCTCATAGTAAGCTCTAGGGCAGTGGTTCTCAACCTTCCTAATGCCACGACCCTTTAATACAGTTCCTCATGTTGTGGTGACCCCCAACCATAAAATTACTTTCATTGCTATTTTTGCTACTGTTATGAATCATAATGTAAATATATGATATGCAGGATGTATTTCCATTGTTACAAATTGAATATAACCCACAGGTTGCTAACTGCTGATCTAGGGCATCTAGTATGGCACGCTGGGCCTGGAATCAGGGAGACTCATTTTCCTGAGTTCAAATCTGGCCTCAGACACTTACTTGCCCTGTGACCCTGAGCAAGTCACATAAACCTGCGTGCCTCAGTTCCACATCTATAAAGTGAGCTGGAGAACAAAATGGCAAACCACTTCATCATCTGCCAAGAAAACCCTGACTGCGGTCATGAGGAGTTAGACACATCAGAACAACCATAAGGTGAAAGGATTGTGCTACCTGGCTCAGGTAATTGGAAGGCTTTCTTGTCTTTCTTGTTTTGGTGAATTGTTTCTTTTAGTTAAATGTAAATCAGCATCAACACGGACTCATATATTGTTTAACAGCTTGCAATAGTCTTAACATACATGACCTCATTTAGCCTCCAAACCACTTTGTGAGGGTGGTACGAGCATTTTTATCATTTTTATTTTAAAGGGGGTGAAACCGAACCTCAGAGTACTGAAGTGACATCCCCAGGGTCACAGGGCCCCACAAGTGACTCCTGTGAGAGTTTGCACCAGGCCTTTCTGAATGTTTCCACAGAAGCTTCTATGTCAACAATCTAAGCTCATCAGTTACCCCTAATTAACAAAGCCAGGGGACAATGCTCAGTTTTCACCCTCTTTGACCTTTCAAATCATTTCTCACTGTTAACCATATTCTTTTTGAACAAATAAAGAAATGAAAAAGACATTTATTATGTACTTACTCTGTACCAAACTCTGTGTACAGTGTTGGAAAGATAAATGAAAAATGTGAGGTGGTCTGTGCCCTCCGGGAGCTCATATTCTAATTGGGTGAGAAAACACATTAGAGAAAGGAAAAATGAGAGGCCCAGGATTTCTAAGCGTTCAGGTGTGGGACAGATTATATAGGCCAGAGGTCCTCATGCTCAGTGAGGTAGGTGCTCTAATGGCTGTGCAAAAGCGTCTGCAGTATGTGGACATGGCAATCCAGGAAAACCTGAAGGACCTTCTGAGGCAGGGTCAATGCTCAGCCATGGTGGTCTTCCATTTTATGGGAAGGAATAAAGTTGGTGATACCCATTTTATCCAAACCTCATGAGCAAAGAGCTGAGAAGGTTTTTCCTTGCTTGCATGACTGTACCCTCTGCTGCTTCCCTTCTTTCCTGTAGGAAGTCTGATTCTTAGTGTGATTCAAGGCTTCCTCTTCCTTTCTCATCCTACTATGATTGTACACATGTGTATGTTTATGTGGGACCCTAAGCCCTCTTTCTTTCTCAATTCCCTCTCCTTTGGTGATCTCATCCATTCTGATGCCTTCAGTTATTACCCCTATAAAGATGATTCTGGAATCTCAGCTTTCACCTTGACATCTCCATTGCAGTCCAGCACTATATTTCTAATTGTTTGCACAGCATTTTAAGCTGAGTCAGTAAGTCTCAAACTAAATCATCATCCTTTTCAGTTCTCATATTTATTTTGATTCCATCCATCTAATCACTCAGATGAGACACTTAGCCATTCCAATTCTTCCTTCTACTTCATTTAGTGATCAGTAGTCTCTCATTCCAATGATTCTTTCAATAAGTAAATATTAAGCTCTTATGGCATGTCAGGTGCTGGGCTAAATGGGAGACATTTAAAAACCAAAACACAAAACCACAGTTCCGGTCCCCAAAGAGCCTACATTCTAATGGGCAGTCATTGAACCTTTGCTCTCCACTCAAAATATGAGTGCCCTAGTCTAGACCTCAGTCAGCTGGTCTATTGCAATATTTTTCAAAAGCACTTTGCCAACTGTCTCTCTTCTTTTTGATCCCTTCTTCATTCATCCATCAAAATAATATTCTAATATTCAGGACAGATATTATTACTCTCCTGCTTAAACATTTTCAATACTTACAGTATAAAATATGAAAATCTTACCTGGTCATTATATGCTTTCTAAAGTTGAGTCCCAGGATACCATTATTGCCTTATTTTAATTTCTGACTGAGCATTTCTTAACCACCCACTATTTTTTAGACACTGTGCTTAGTGATAAGGATAGGAACACAAATCTGAAATAGCGCCTGTCCTGAAGGAGCTTACATTTTCCTGGGAGGATTCAACATATTGACAGATAAATCAATTTAATATTAACAGAAAATGCATATCTCTTTAGAAACTGTGTTTTTTTTTTTTCCTGACAAACTGAATAATTAGCTCTTTCTTAATCTTAACTGAAAGTCTTCTACTTTAGTGAAATCAGCTGGGCTGTGTCCCATGCCTAGAATATAGTCCTACTCCATCCTCCAACAACCACATTCCTTTGAGGTCCAACTTATACTTCCACTGATTCTTTCAGAATCCTTTTAGGATTCTAGGTTCTAGAAGTAGGAGGCTTTGAAAAATAAACCCAGAGCAAAGGGAGGTCAAAGGCATGGAGATGTGAGGTCAGATGTTGTTCAAGGGAAAAGATGACCAGTCTGACTGAAGTATCAAGTGGTGAAAGGGGACTAACTCATAGAAAGGGAGGTCCAGACCAGGTTGTGAAGGGATTTTAAAGTGAGACAGAGGAGTTTATATGTAATCCAAGAGTCAACAGGGGGCCATTGGAGTTTAATGAGTTAGGGAGTAACATGGTCAGGATTGCTCTTTAGGAAAATCACTTTGGCAATTGTGTGTAGGACCAAGTGGAAAGAGGGGAGACTGGAAGGAAGCAAGGAGACCCATTAGGAGGCAATTCAAATAGTCCAGGAAGATTTTTTTTCTTTTGGTGAATTAAATTGAATTTGAATGGTCATTCAGCTTCTGCTGAAGGTCCCTGAGTGACAGACATTGTACTTTTGTACTAAGGATCCCATTGCATATTTGGATATCATGAACCATTAAAAAGCTACAGTTGGTAGGCCATATGGTAAGTGCAAAGTTGAGGAATCTAGTTTAAGACACTAACTTTAAGGTATGGCTGAAATCATCCTAAAGGAGAATATCTATACAAAAGGCCATAGGAAATCAAGCTGTTGTCAAATATTGTATGCGAAGGGTCATAATGTGGACAAGACTTATTTTGTTTGATCTCAAATGGTAGAACTAGGAAAACATGGGTCAAAGTTGCAGACATATAAGTACAAAGATCAGTTAAGCTTGACTGAATGAAAATATTCTATCCAGTAAAACAGTCAAGTATGTAGTTTTCAACTTTAGGATCTAGTAAGATTGTTCTTTTTATAAATATTCAAGAAGAGGGTGGATGTGTATAGATTATAATTTAGGTACCAATTGTCAAAAATACTCCACTGATGCCCTTCAATTCTAAAAAAAAAAAAAATCATGATTCTATATATTTTTTTCCTTAGTATTGAACTAAAATCTGCCTCCTTGTGATTTTCCCTCATTTGGCCCTATGCCCACTAGACCCTAGGAGAATGAAATAATCCCTCTTTGAAATTCCAATTGTGACTCAGTTTACACATGTATAACAGAAAAGAGTAAGATTAGATGACAACAAAGGTTATTTCTTCCATCAAAATCCATCATAGCCATAGATGATTTTTTCTTTTTCTTTTTCTTTTCTGAGTGACTAAATAATTTGCTCCCTGTTGGTTAGTTGAACGGTTTCCCAGGATTCTGTAGTCAGCAGACAGCATGGCAGCATACTTCGATATTTGTTCTTAAGCTCAAGAAGACCTGTGTTTGGGTCCTATCTCCAACATACTGAGTGTAAGATCACTGAGAACAGGGGCTGCAGCCATCAAATTGAAAGATGCTTGCTGCTTGGAAGGAAAGCTGTGGCAAGTCTGGACAGCCTATTCAAAAGCAGAGACATTACCTTGATGACAAAGTCTAGATGTCAAAGATATGGTTTTTCTAGTACCAATGCATGACAGTTGGACTATAAGGAAAGCTGAGCACAGCAGAATCAATGATTTGGAATTATGGTCCTAGAGAAGACTTTTGAGAATCCTTTGGATAGCAAGGAGATAAATTCCGTCATGACTTAAAGAAACTGATTCAGGCTATTCACAGTGAAATACCAAAGCCAAAGCTTAAATACTTTGGTCACATAATGAGAAACCTGTTTTGGGAAAGATTGAGAGCAAAAGGAAAAGGTGATGACAGAGGATGAGATTGACAGACAGTGTCATGGAAACAACATATATGAGCTTGGACAGACTTTGAGAGAGAGTGGGAGACAGAAGTTTCTGGCAGGCTATGGTCCATGTGGTCACAAAGAGTCAGATGGGACTGAACAACAACGACATCATTGTGGGCAAGACTTATTCACCTCCAGTCGACTCTCCCAAACATGAAAAATGAATGACAAATGAGTTTCTGTTCTGTGTCTCTGGAGGAAGTTTCTGAACTTGGCAGTTTTTGACTATGACTAGATCACAAGTCCAGCTCTTTCCCACTGCACCCAAAAAAGCCCACAGGGAGTAATCTTCATATGAAATACAGTGATATTGTCTACACCTGGAACTTCATTGGTATACACTTGTTTGGGGAGGAAACTCCATCCCCCCAACGCACACCAGCACCTAATTCATTTAGCATGGGACCTCTTTGAAAGCAAACACTGACTTAATTTTCTACTTGTATGCTCTTTCACCCATCTCCCTTCCCCTACTTTCCCCTCCATTTTCTCTCCTCTCCCCCCTCAACTGCTCTGGACAAAGGAGTGGAGTCGCTGGCCTAGGCTCACACCATCACTTAGTAGGCACCAGAAGCAAGGGTGTGGTCTGAGATTTTACTGGTTCTTAAGGCAAGTTCCCTCTCCAGTAGGAAGCACTGTAGCTCATATGAAATAAAGGAAACACAATGAAGTTGGAATAAACTAGGAACCCAGAGTTAGTGCAGTAATTTTTATCACAAATATTCAGCTTTGATTTGCTTTTGCATCTGTGTTCCATACGCAATTGAAAAAACAAAAGGAAATACTTGCAATCCACTAAGGATGGATTTTTTTTGTTCCCCAGATGGGTGCCCCAGTATAGATCACCCCTATTAGCTCCTTGCCAATAAGTACATCACACAACAATATGTTCATTTCAAAGGAGATGTTCTCTATCTGTTACATCTTTATGAACATAAAACTGTCACTCAGGACTGTGGATATCATACGTTACCTGGAATAGTGAAACACAAAGACGAGTTCTTAAATCATTCCCCCAACATATAATTCCCTTGGTTGTACTGCTTACTTTCTGGTAAAATCCTTAAATTTATTTATTTCCATTAGTGTTTGCCTAATCATCTTGTTGCGGGCCTCTCAGACCAGGTAGATGGATCCCCTACTCATTGGTGTCCACTGTACCTTAACAGGGTGTTCTTTGTGTGTGTATGTGTGTGATTATGTTTGTGTCTGTGTGTGATGTGATGTGTGGCATGTGTGTGCATCTACACACATAATAGGTGATATCTATCCATCTGTCTGTCTATCAATCTATCTAGCTGTCTGTTCATCACCTGGACATGCAGAAGTGGTGTAGTAGATCCAGTGCTAGATCTGAAGCGAGGAATCCCTGAGATCACAAACAGATGTTCATTTCCTAATTCAATGACCCGAATTCAAATCTGACCTCAGATACTTCTTGCCTGTGTAACCACGGGCAAGACCTTTAGCTTTGCCTCAGTTTTCCAATCTGTCTCATAAAGATTAAAATAATGCCTACCTACAAGAAATGCTATGGGGATCCAATGAATTATATTGGTAACATGCTTTACCAACTTTCAAAGAATATGTTGACTATGGTTATTGTTATTATTATAACATTTGTGAATGTGTTTTTATTCTCTTATTCAAATGTTAGTTCCTGGAAGCGACCTTTTCACTTTTATATTTGAATTCCCAGCATCTAGTAGTGTGCCTAACATTGATTTATTGATTGATTAATTAGATATTCTTAAAGAGTAAAATCATATTAATGAAGGGAATCTCCAAAATATATTTTGTTCAGTCACCAGGAATGCATACAGATTAAATAATTTACCAAGGAATGAAACTCTCTTGAAGACATTGAATCTTCCCCATTGACTATCCTCAACAATGCACAGCTAAAGACAACTCTACGAGCCTCAGGATGGAAGGAGATACCTAAACTCAGAGAAAGATATAGAAAGACTATAGTTTAAATGGAGACTGAAGCAAAACTCGTTATCATTCTCTTTTATGTCTGGTTTTGCTTTTTTTTTTTTCTTTTCCCAGTGATCACTCATTGGTTACAGCCCTTCTATATGACCAAACTATTGTACAATGTGAAAGTATTTGCAGATCCTATACA
>CM053586.1:358904549-358950808 GCA_028646515.1 Pseudochirops corinnae
TCTATCTATCTATCTATCTATCTATCTATCTATCTATCTACCTATCTATCTATCTATCTATCCATATATGTAGTTATTATTAATATTATTGACTACATCCAACTGGAACTTGAGACATACAGGCACTGCAGTTGGGAGATCCATCCTGCCCTACTGAAAAGTGACATAGGAGAGAATAGACTGGGGGAGGGGGGACACATTGGGATGGCTGTTTTGGGGCGGTGGGTGGGGGAAAGAGGGGGAGAAAATATGTAACTCAAAATCTTGTGGAAATGAATTATGCAAATTATAATAAAATTTAAAAAAAAAGAAAATGGGAGCTATAAAAAAAATAACATCTGTCTGTCTATCTGTCTATGCAGAGCAGAAAGAGGCCTGGTTTTCAAGTCAGAAGCCATTGGTTCAAGGCCCAGCTCAATCACCCACTGATTATATACTTGTGACAAGTTATAATGTAATCTTTATTTTTGTCCTCTCTAAGGTGAGGAGAGCAATACAACTGTATAGTGGAGAGAGCATTGGATCATGGAGAGCCAGAGGGCCTCAGTTCAAATGCCAGCTCAGTTACTCAGACCAAGTATGACCTTGGGCAATCACTTCACTTTTCTAGGTCATGTTCCTAAGATGAGGGTATGGCAAAAGGGAGCCCCAAGGTTCATTTCAGCTCAACCCATGCACAAAAATGCATGTTTCCATGGGCTGCCTGGGATTTCAGTGAGGAACAAGTGAGCTAATACATTAAATGTACATTGGAACTACTACCTGCTTCCCAAATGCACATTTTACTAAGCAAAGATGTATTAAGTGGTTATTCTCTAGAAAAGCCAGGGATAGGCACAACAGTGGAGAAAACCATGAATGACACAATATCTGTCTTCAAGGAGTTTGCCAATGAGTGAGGCCTACTCAGTTCCCAAGGTCCCCAAGATGCTGATGGCAAAGAGAGCTTGTAATATAATGAAAATCATGATGACAACACAAACAACAAATCCAAATTTCTAGAGTGCTTTAAAATGTGCAATGTGTTTTACAAATATTATCTCATTTGATTTGATCATAATTCTTAAAATTAGTGCTATTATTATCTCTAGTTTACAAACGTGGAAACTGAGGCAAAAAGATGTTAAGCGTCTTGGCCAGGGTCATACAGTAACTCAAACCCAATTTGAACTCAGGTCTTTCTGATGGTAGGTCCAGCTCCTGGCTTTAAGATTTGCAAAGACTGTCACCATCAGCCTATGAGGTATTTACCCCAACAGTCAGACAACATGTTTTTATTAAACATTTATGGTATACCAGGCATTGGGTTTTGCCTTGGAGATAGATAGCTGTGAGCACAAGCAAGGTGGGATTTTTGTTGTTGTTTTTCTCTTCTCCTTGTTGGAATTCAGTTTCCCAGGTTCAGGCTAAATTGTAAATATCTGATAATTCACAGATATTCTGAGTCGAGCAGGCTTCATGCCATCTAAGTCTGAGCCAATTAGGGGCCAAATATTTGTGACATATTCTGGAAGGCTGGAATTTTGCTTTGAGGTTTTCTCATGAGAAGGATCTTTACATTTTCTGGTTGGGACTTTGAGTAGTTGTATGTTCAGACCCTTGACTGCTCAGATGTCTGTGCTCCCTCAATCCAGTGATGTCTGTAAAGTGTATAACAATATTGCTATGGTCAGGCAGCTGGAGCCCCATCTGTTGGTCTCTCTGCTAACTTCTCTGCTTGTATTTTCTATACTCACTTCTTTCTCTGTAATTAAAGTAGGATTGTTAACCCCTTTAAAACTGTCTTTCCTTTAGAAAAGCAGATCAAAGAACCTGTGCTAGCAGCCATCCTGGGTGTGCTCCAGTGCTTGCTAATACAATGGCATATATTCCCTGTCTTCAAAGAGTTTACTTTCAAATGAGGGAAACAGCTTTCAAGTCACAGTACAAACACAATACATATGTAAGGAGAAGATAATCTCCTGGAAAGCCTGAGAATGGAGATGGAAATGACCTCCTTCCAAAGGACCTCCTCCAAGAAGTTAAGGGACTTCCCCTGGGTCACACAGTCAACAAGCGGCAAGATCCAGATCCCGACTTGGGTGCAGGCCAACATTGTTTACAGTATCCTATCCTTCCACTCCTCATAGCAGATACTTATCCTCCGAGAGAAAGCTGACTCTGAGCTGCAAATGACAGACTGGAATGAAGAGAGAGTGTCTGTAATAAAGACAGATTAAATTCTACCAAAAGTGAAACACTCTAATAAAGGACTTGGAGTTTTAAAAACTTAATAAATGCTATTTACTGGGCTATTCATTGCACTTAGAGCATGTACCCAATCCGTTCCCTTTTGTCACTCATGCAAATCAGCTCATTACTTATTGTTATTATGAATTAAAATTGTTTATTGTATTCACTTTATTATGTTGAGTTGCCCAATTATTTTTGAGGTAATTTCTCAATGTAAAATCCCTAAGTATATTTATTTAGTTTTTGAAACAGGAATAATTCTTTTTCATTTAATAATATTCAAATCATCTTAATTGCCTTCACTGATACATGTAATGTTTTGAATCTTAATAATTAGGGTTATTTAACTTGCAAGGTAGCCAACTATGTACTGGAAAATGAGGGCAGGGCTCCAATTACTGTGGGGAAGGAATGTTTGCATGTTTTAATACTTAAAATGAAGGAATATGGGACTTAGGCTGTTACAAGAATTATGGAAGTCAGAGATGGAAAAAGTCATGCTGTTTTAGCCATCTGGGATCTTTAGAGATTGCACTCCCACCCCCGTCCCCACCCCCTTTCATTTCAGGTTGACTAAGGCTTCACCTTAGGCGCTAAGTGGTAGCTGAAGACATAGACTTGGGAGAAGATGTTCTGTGATCCTGGGTAAATCACCAGACCACACTGACCCTCACTTTCCTCAAAAGTCACAAAAGGATATAAAAAAAATGGACCTGCCTCCCAGGAGTGTGGAGAAGATGAGGGAAAATACAGGAAATACTTCAAAAATCTTGTATCACTGTGTAAAAAGGGAACTTTTATGATAAGTCAAGGAGATTCCAAAGCCTAATAGATTGTTTTTGTTTGTTTTTTCACTGATGAGCAATAGAATGTTATTTTTATTCTTATTAGTGTTCGAGCAATTGGAGAACAGTCAAGTTCCACTTTGGTGATTCCTTCAATTCCTGACATCCAACCATCTATCATTTCCTTATTACAGTCAATATGCAGCCTTGAAAGAATGGGGGGATTGGGGTCAGAGGCCTCGACCTGCTCCTGGCTCTGCCAAGTCCTACCTGCAAGATCTCATATCTATAACTGAATTCATCTTCCTTAAGGCCTTCCAGTTCTCAGCCCATGAGTTTTTGGTCATGGCCTGGACTTACAATTGCGTTGGTACTGGAAATGCACCTCCTGTACTCATGTCAACACTGGCAACAGGACAGTCTTCTTGTCACCTGGGACGCAACACTGAAATGACGTGTCCAGGATCACAGAGGACTTGAATCCACATATTCCGGCTTCTGAAACAACGCTCTTTCCCGCATAATAGTTGTGTTAAATCTCAATCACCCGCTATTACTGACATAAGGATCCTAACAGGACGCATATTTATTTAGTTTTCAAATGTAATGTGTTATTGAATATTATTATATTTTATTTATTTTGTTAAGTGTTTCTCAACCACATTTTAAAATGTTTAGGACTCCAAGTGATTATGCCACAATACATCATTATCTCAGAATACAAAGATGAATAATCACTTATCTTCAATAAACTTACAATAATTCAGATCAAATGAGATAATGAATATAGATTTCATTCACCCTTTCCGCTCCAGCTAGGATGGTCTTGGTTTCCTCTTTTCACCTATCACTATAGTCATAATTAATAGTGCTCTGTTGGGTTTCAGAGCTCTTGTAAGCTTAATTGTATAACTTAAGCCTGGGTTGTGAGCAACATTCTATCCAAAGTCACATGATGCCATCTGATGCGTGTTCCAGATGCACTTAGCTTTTCTCTCTGCTGCTTTCATTCATTAAGCATTTATGAAGAGAGCACCCTGTGTACACAGGATTGTATTCATTGCTACTGTAGAAAGAAATCTGAAGAAGACTTCTCACCCTTGATAAGGTAGGATGACAATTCCAACACAGGCAATGTGGGGCAGTAAAAATCCTGCCAGGCTTGGAGCCAAAGAACTTGAACCCGCACCTGGCTCTGACACTTGCATAAAGTGACTTCATCATTGTCTGCCTCAGTTTCCTTATCTGTAGGATGAGATCGTTTTTTCAGTCAATTCCAGCTCCAGATCTGTGACCTTGTAAGATGGGGAGTGGGTGTGTGTGTGGGCAGGGCAGGAGGAGCAGCATTTATATAACTCCCACTATGATGGCGAGATCTTGCCAAGTGCTTTGCAAATAGAACCTCATCTGATCCTCACAACCGCTCTGTGGGGTAGGTAACATAGGCATTTCCACTTTACAGCTGAAGTAACAGAAGATTCAGTGGTTTACCCAGTCACAGCCTTTAAGCATCTAAGGCTGGACTGGAACTCAAGCCTTCTTGACTCTAAACACCGATACTACCCGGCTATCTCTGATACACATGCTTTTAACTCATCTACTAAAAAGGACTGGATTGTGAGTGGGCATGTTCCCGTCAGCGTGAGGTTAGACAATCCAAGTATCACCAACCCCATTCTACAACTGAGGAAACAGAGCATCAGAGCGGTTTGCTCACTTACTACGTCCATAATCAGTTACCAGCATTTCGCGTTTATCCAGCCCTTCACGTCTGGGAAAGATTAAGCAGATATCGTCTCACTCCATCCTCACAACCTTTGGAGGTAGGCTTTATTTTGAGCCTCACTTTCCAACTGGGGCAGACAGCACATATGTGACATTTCCAGGCCTAGCCGCCAATAAGCGTCTAAGGCTCAATTTGAACTCTAGTGTTCTTAACATATCCAGGGCTCCAGCCACCATCTCCCCAGGCAGGCTCTATGTTACTAAGCTCCTACTATGTGTTAGATACTGAGCCAAAAGCTGGGGTTACACAAAGAAGGTAAGAACTGTCTCTTTCCTGCCCTCAGAGAGCTCACCTTCCAACATCAGAAATAGCATGGAACCAACTCGAGAGGCCTCGGGAAATAGGACAAATGGAGTAGAATGGCAGAGACAAGGCAAGAAGAGTTCTAGTGCCTGCAGGAACCAACCTCTTTCAGCTGAATTTTGAGGGAACTGGAGGCCGAGTTGAAGAGGAAGAGATTTATGGGCAAAGGGCCCAGCAAGTCTAAAGGTCTGGCATGGAGAAATGGAGCAGTGTAGAGAAATCAGCAAGAAGGCCATTGCTGCAGGATCTTGGGGCACACCGGGTACAGAAGGGTAGTGAAGCTCATGCTTTAGTATGGGGCCAGGCGGTCAGTGCCAGAGCCTGGATCCTAACCTGCTTCCGCTGGGTTCAAGGCCAGTGGTTTTGGTTTGGTTGGTTTGGTTTTGGTTTTTCCTATAACCCATCCCAAACTTGTTCCCCTCACAAATACAGGGTCATTTAATTCAGTTTGTTGCCCTCAAGCTGAGTGAATGGCAGATCTGAGCCCTTGGCAATTTCAGGCACTGAACAAACATCTGAAGCATTTCTTTCAAGGGAGAGATCTTTTCCATTGTGGCTGTCTATTGAAGGCTTTCATCGCAGTGGGGCCACCTGGCCTCTGCCCATGACTGCTGCCTTGCCTCTGGGCTCCCCACAGGTTGGAGGGCATCCAACTTTGCCCCCGCCATTTCCAGGCTGCTTGGTCCTCTATGACCCTACCACCCACTTGTGAGAACTTCTTGTCCCTTTCTGCTTCTGTCCCCAAAGCAGATTTGTGAGACTGCATATATAAAGCATTTTGCCACATTTAAAATGCAATGGTAGATAGAAGATCAGCCTTCTACCTGGGAAAATCTGGGTTAGAATCCTGCCTTGGACACAAGCTGGCCGGATGACTATGGACCAATCTCAGTACCTTCCAGGGCCCCCCACGGCCACTCCATATGACCACAAGTTACAGGATAATGTTGGATCTGCATCAGTGGAAAAAAGTGTCCAAAAAGAACTTCTCCACATGAGTGAGAGGGAGATGCCCTCCCCCACATATGTGTGCATGAATAAGTACTTGTATGTGCATGCATGTACACATGTAATGCTCATATGCATTATGTGGACATTTGCATAAACAAATTTATTCAAATAGTTTGATAATGAGATTTGAATATGTGTTCCCTTTATTCTACCGTGTATTTTCTTTCATACATTTAAAACAATATTCTGAGAATGATTCCATAGCTGGCACCAGATTACCAAAGAGGTCCATGGGCTAAAAAATGGTCAGAACCTCAGCTGGATTGGAACTCTTTCACATTTCCAGCAGCTCTGCTTTTTAGCAAGTTTTCTCGGCATTTTTAGTCTGAATCTAGCCTCCATCTCTCCTCCTTATGTTGTACAGTTCTGCACTCTGGGGCCAGCAGAGTTCTTCCACAAAACTCCCTCTCCTTTCTTCTCATGTTTTCGGGGAATTCCACAGGTAGAGGTATCTATCCGTGGTACCTTGCAGCGAGATAGATGAAATCTGCTTTGACTGCCCAGATGTACAGAAGAGGATGATGCCTTCCTCCCATTGAGGCAGTCAGCAGCAGGCACAGGAGTGGCCTCAAGGTCTCTGAACCCATCTGCACTGCACTCCATGGCACTCATTACCCATGGGACAACACAATGTGCAATCAACACAATTTAGGTTTTGTCAGATCTTGAAGAGGCTTCTTATGGGATGATTAAAGCCTTCTCCCAAGGGTTGTTTCGAATGGGCCTTTTGATAGTTGATAAATTTGAAGGGGAAGGTCTGGGGGGGGAAGGGGGAGGGGGGAATCCATAGACTTAACAAAGTACTTAAAATAGGCTTTGATTTGGATTCACAAGCCTAGTCAGAATGGCCTCTAACCCAGCAAAGAGCTAAAGCCATTTTAACTGCTTGGACTGGCAGCATCCATCTCTCAGCTCAGGATTTGACTCAGTTGGCCAGAATTGTCATTTCTTCTTCTCTGTCTCTAAAGACAGTGTGTAGGCAACTTTTGCTGATTCAGGCTCTTGGCTATACCAGCCATTTAGCGATCATTCCATTAGCAGTTAATTTATCTTTGAAGGAAAATGCTTTCAGCCACATCTTCATATCCTCATAGCATATCTTCATTTTCTCCTTCCTTCCTTCCTTCCTTCCTTCCTCCCTTCCTCCCTTCCTTCCTTCCTTCCTTCCTTCCTTCCTTCCTTCCTTCCTTCCTTCCTTCCTCCCTTCCTTCCTTGCCTCCTGCCTGCCTGCCTTCTTTCACAAAACCTTAAACCCAATTCAATTGGAGGTTCATAGATAATACTATATTAGGTCCCTGCCCAAGCTCCACTTAACTGCACCCTCCTGACTTAGAGTAAATATCAGTGGTAACTATTTCTCTTTGGAACAGCAACCCTGAAGGTCTTCCCCTTCCAGCTTGATTTTTTTTTTCTAATTAAAGAGGCCATCCTGTGAGTCACTTCTTATAGAGGCCTGTAAGCTGAATGGATCTTACCACTAGCTAAGTGAGTACCCAAAAAGGCCTCAGCCTAAAAGGGCCAGGGTCTCCCACTGCACCCTGGGCCATGTAGTCCTTAGGTTCGCCCAGAAGTGGGTTGTTGTCCTTCATTCTTGAAGAGGATCATGATGATATCACTCTACTAAAGACAAGTTTCAGTGTGTCTGACTGTGGCCGATCAGAACAATATGAGTTGGACAGGCCCTACCACAGGTCGGGCGCAAATAGTCCCTGTGACCATTTGGGGTGGAATCTCTAAATCTGCACGTCCTGCATTTCCTTTGAACTGTTTCAATTCTGCTTTCCTCATAGGGCACAGCACCTTCTCCTCTGAGGGCACACCATGCTAAGCAGTGCTGTGCCAGTGTCTCCCACATCCCAAAATCAATGCCAGAGTTCTGGAAAGAGAGTGTCCTTGTATCGCTTCTTCTGACCACATGTGAACACTTGCCCTGTGTGAGTTCTCCATAAAACAATCTTTTGTGTTACATGAACAGTGAACGCTGCCAGCCCATAGGAGTTGTGCTCTTTGAAGCAGAGTTTGGGTAGTTTGATTAAGGACATCAAGGTCTGGTACCTTTTCCCGCCAGATGATTTTCAGAAGCTTCCTAAGACAATTCACATGGAAACAATCCAGTTTCCTGGCATGGCGCTGATAGACTGTCCAGGCTTCACAGGCACACAACACTGAGGTCAGTACAATGGCTCTGCAGACCATCAGCCCCAACCAAATCAGATTACAAGAGAACAAATATCTCTGGGCCTTGGTAGGGTGAGACCCCTCCCTAGGAGCTCCACACAGTGATCAAATCCCAGCCTGCTTCCTCCACCAAGAAAAGAGCAAAAACCCACTCAAGTCTCGCTAGATAGTGTCGTTCCTGATTGAGTGGGGATGGGGTGGGGGGCAGATCTGGGCGTATAATCTCTAGTCATAAAGACTTCCAGGGTTGAAAGTTTCTCTATGGATATGATGGAGACCTAGCCCAAGTCTCTGACTTTAGTGTCTGAGAGGAGCTTTAGATAGGAAAGGCTGTGACTTAGCCATGGCTCTACAGTCAGATATGTTAGAGGCAGAACTTGCACTCAGGTCCAGCTGACTCGCAGGCTGAGCCATGCTTTAACACTATCTTCATTTTACAGTGTTTTTGGCCTGCTCCTCAACAGTCTTTTTACTAATTTGTAATTGAGCTAGGCAATTATTCACTTGAGTCTGAAAAATATCTCAGCATCATTACAGTGATATATTTTATTGATTTCAAAATTTTCTCAATTATTAATTTCAAAATTTTAAAACCAACGTACTCTAAAATACCTAAACAGAATGTGTGTGTGTGTATCTGTCTGTGAGTGTGTGTGTGTGTGTGTATATATATGTGTGTGTGTATGTATGTGTGTATGTGTGTATATATATGTATGTGTGTATGTGTGTGAATGTATGTGTATATATATGTGTGTGTGTACGTATGTGTATATGTGTGTGTATCTGTATGTGTGTGTGTGTATCAAATAGAAAATCTGAGCAGAAACGTTGGATTCTCTTATTAAAAGACTGAGAAAATGAAGAAGTCTTCAGTGTTGAAATAGCATCTGCAGATCCTCACCTTTGTGCCACGTATATTATATACTGACTTTGAGAAAAGTGAACCGACTCCAGCGTCTTCCCGCTCTGATCTTGACCTAGCTACCTTGACTCCACACACAGAATGCCTCTTGAGAATCTACTACTTTCAATAAGAACATTAAGGCAGAAATTTTATTTCCAACACAATGTCTATGCACTTCAGTTTCTTAAGCATTAACCAAACTTGACAAAAGGTGCTTATCTGATGATAACATTTCAGCTAAGGTATTTAAAGTGTCAGATATTATTAGTCTGAAATCAGTCAGGGAGCAGGATGGTGACCTCAATCTCCCATGGACAGCCATCCTCAGAGTCCCGGTAGAAGGGGATTGCATCAGTCTTGGGCCTCGAGGGTGGGGGTGGCCAGTGATTGTTTTGGAAGATGGTCCTGAGATGTTCTCATTCTGTAGAGTCTTTATTTCTTCAAGGATTCAACGGCGTCTTTCCAATAAGGAAGCACATAATTGTGCTATGCCATCTTATTTATTGACTTGAATCATAGGGTAGAGAAATAAAACTCTGGCCTTTTAATTTTTATGGGCCCTTTTAATTTATGGGGAACTACTTTGGGTTCCCTGTGCTCTGTGGTGTGAATGTTCATCCTGTCTTGGGTTGTGAATTTAGCGCTTGCTTTATGGATAATATTAAAATGCCTCAGTCTTCTAGTTTCATCTCTTCAGTTTCCACCTGAGAAAACTGACACTCAGCAAGGTGAAGTGACGTTTCATAGGATCCCGGATTTAAAAACAGAAAGGGGGTTAGAGGTCAGTCCAACCCCTTCATTTGAAATATGGAGAAACTGAGGCCAACAGAAGTTCAATGACTTTTTAAGGTCAAACAGGTGGTGAGTGGCAGAAAGTGTTGGAAGCCAGGTCCTCTGACTCGGGCCACTGCCCTGTTTCTCCCTTCCACCACATTGATCCTCCAGGTGTTTTCTATTCGGGTTGAAGATGGAGGCCTTCCTTAGGTTCAGTCCCATAAAACATTTGATCTCAGGAACAATGATCAATAGTGAGTGTCAAGCACCAGCCAAAGATGGCAATGCCTGCTTCCATTGCAAGCTAACATCAGGAAGGTGGGGGTTAACCATATGGCATCAGAAGAAACTCTGAGAAAGCCCTTGTCTCATCTCATTTGTTGCTTCCTCTGACTCACACTCCTTTTAAAACTCTAGCTTTCTCCGAAGGAGGTAATTCCGGGTTTTCTAATTTGGGATCATTCCATGTCTTTTCCATGGACAGTATTTTGTATTTAGGAAACAATGAAATACCATTACATTTCATCTGAGTCTCAGGCCTCCTTGCCAAAAGAGCATCCCTCTCGCCATCCCCTTGAGTTAACCCTCTGGTAATATCTATGCCCACTGAGTCGGGGTAATAACCGCACGTGGATTCCTATGACAGTCCCCAGAAATGAATGATCTGGAGGCCACCGAGATGCCTTATGTTATTGGGACATTCTCAAGAGAGTGTGAGAAGAGTCTTTCATTAGCCAGGGCCTATCTCAATAACCCAAGTACGTTTGCTTATTAAGATAAGACTGAAGCCTTTTACAGGTCGACAGTTTGTCATGTGATATTTTGGCAGAGCTGTTGGCAAAACTGTGCAAAACCTCAGTCTTTGCATGTCTCTTTGCTCTGACAGTCCTCGCTTCGGAAAGAGGTTTTTTGCAAATGCTGGCTGCAGTGTAGTATAATGGGAAGTAGTTCTTGACTTGGAGTCTGAAAGACTAGCTTTAAATCCTGTCCTCAGGCTTTATTATTTATGTGAACCTGGAAGAGTCCCAAACTCTCTGGGCCTCACCTTCCAAAGCAGGTGGACTATGTGGCCTCAAAGGTGCATTTCAGCTCTAACTTTATGAGCCTCTGAACTGAGTTAAAATCTTCATACAGCCACCCATGATATTCCCCTCTTTAACTATCACCTTCTCCAACTGTAAGGTGGAAGGATTTCACCCAATGATCTCTAAAATCCCTTCTTTGCCAAATGCTACAGTCATGGGCAGAAAATTAAAGGTTGGATGAATAATCAGGGAAATCTGGGCTTAACTCTCTACCCAGGAAACATTTAGTAACTTTGTGACCCTCAGCAAAGCCCTGAATCTTGCAGCTTTGGTTTATATCTCTGTAAAATGAGACCACTGACAGAAGCTTTCTCACTGGCTTCCTTTCAACTAATCACAAAATAAGGCCTTAATTAAATGTCTCCTATGCTCTAGGGCTTGTGTTGCACACTGGAGACACAAAAACCAAAGTAAAAAAATAAATAAATTCTCTTCCCCCAAGAAACATCCAGTTTAGCTGGAAAAGGAAACCTGTCCACATCCATCACAAAAGGGGGGGAGGGCGGCAGACATTTCCATGCCCCTCCCAATTAGTGTAATCACAGAAGATCTCCACATCTTATCAGTCAATTATTTAACAGAGTGATAGATATTAGGTGTAAAGAAATTTTCCTACAAATATTTGAATAAGCCCTTAATTACTTTGAAAAGATTATACTGCTCAGACTGTTAGGGAAAGGTGAATGAAGTCCTATAAGAAACATCTTGTTATTGATTCAAAGAACCAGAAACATTTCCGGGCCTATATATAAACATGTCAGTCAATAAAGCTGTGAACGGATTTGTTTGAGAGGGCATCACTTATGAGAGAGGAAAAGTTTATCTTTCTCTTCCCTTCCCCTTTCTATCCATGGATCATATTTTCAGGGGCACCACACCAGTAGGAAACAATGCATCAATCCAAGAGCAAAGAGATAAACTGAGGACAAAGGGAGCTAGATACAGATACACAAAGATAACCATATGAGGGAGGGGTAGCTTCAGGAACAATGGCCCATTTCACCAGAGAAGATCCTCAGCAGGAATTCAAGAAATGCCTTCCAGATTATAAAACATCAATGGCAACAAGTTACAGCTTTGCCATATGTTCATCCTTCTAGTTCACCTGACTGTTATCAGAACCTAACTTTATGTGCTTTCTTCCCATTAATTTGTCAGTATTCACAGGAGAGGCTACCACAGACTTGTAGGGGTAATGTTTGTAACACTCTTCTTTCTATACTAGCTTACTAAATACTGTTGCTAAATTTCCAATTAAGTAAATTGGCTGAGTGTTCATTGGAAGCCTACTGGTGGGGGTTCAGAAACAACAATATTAGAAACTACATGACCTCCATGTTCCCCCTAGTGCCTTGATCATAAGTCGTCAGCCACCTTTCGAGTCCCCAGACCTGTGAGTGTGAGGTAGGGGAGAGGCCCCAGAGTGGATGATACACATATGTCTGTAAGTGTATGTGTGTGACTGCTATATCACTTGAGCTTAAAGTGTCAAATAGAAAATCAGCTGTTTTTTTTTTTTTCAAAAGCAGATTCAATAAACATGTTCCAGTCTCTCATGCTATTTTAAATTGAAAACTTAGGTGTTTTGAATAATTAAAAAAAAAAAAAAAACTACGAAAAATACTTTTTTCAAGTGATTTTTTTTTAGTATTCCCTATCATTCTGATGTTTGGGGAAAAATCATTTTCTTTACATTCGTATCACTTTCACTCCAAAGACGGCATGATATGCTCCACGTTGACCATTTCTATAATTGGTGATTGGATCCCAGAAGAATGGATTTGTAAATATTATTTCAGTTATAAATAAGGAAATATATTTATTCTCCATTTTATTGAAAATTGATGTATTTGACACTGATATAGTCTTTTTACTAGCATTAACACAGCTGAAGTAAAAACCCAACTCTTCAACTTAATGAAAACCTTAAAATAGAATCTTTAGACCCTCTCTAGGATGAGTGTTTGGGTCCTAGAGCTCAGATTATATAATGAACATTCTGGCAATGTTTGCCTGGAGAAGAGAAGATTCTTTTTGTTTATTTGGGGGGAGAAGGAAGAAGGGGGAATCAGAGTTAGATTCAGTTATTTGAAGGGCTACCATGTGAAGAGGCTTTATCTCTGCTTGCCACTCATTTTCAGAAGGAAGGCATTGTATGAGGTGACTTTGGAGATCCCTCTTGGCTCTATAACAACTATCCTATGATAGATGACACCTTCTATGGACTCAGTTGTGTCATCTGTGAAATTGGGTTTGGACTGCATGACTTATGAGGTCTCTTCTAGCTCTGAATCTAAGATTGTATGGAATGTGCCTTCCTTCTTGGTTGGAGAGGTCAAGGACTACCAATGTAACCTGAGTCCCAAAGCCTATTGGTCTGGAACTCTTTCCTTATTGGTGGAGTTCAACTCCTCCCCACAAGTATGGAAGATTGGTTCATGCACTGGCTTGTATTTCAATTACTTCTCATTTTTTTCAGCCAATCATTGGTCAACAAATTTATTATCCTTTCCTATATGTCAGACCCTGTGATATAAAGGAAGCAGCAACAATAACCAATTTCTCTTCATAGTTTGTATATAGACAATATGGTCTTTGGTCTTTTACTTCAGTAATGTTAGTCCCAGGACCACAGAACCTCAGAGGTTCCTCAGGGGCCAGGGGGGTTTATGAGGAAAGATTCACTGCAGGATTGTTTCTTTCAGTGGGGAATGGGAGGGTCAGGCAGAAGGTCCTAGACCTAGGAACAAAGATTTTAAGTCAAAAGGGACCTTAGAGATGTTTGAGTATAACCTCTTCATTTTACAGAGGAAGAAACTGAGGCACATTTAGTGGCCTTATCAGGCTCATAGAACTAGTGGTCTACTCACTATTACAAGGGCTAGATTCGGAACGGACCATCAAAAGTAAAGGTTATCAAGAAACCTTAACATCATAAATGCAAAAATGTTTACTGAAGTGAACAGAACAGGAGCCCACGTATCCTGGAGACCTTCCTCATACTAAGCATTTTTTTTTTCCTGCTGGTGATGGTAACATTTTTTAATGTTTCCTTGGTTAGGAAACTAATTTGAAATAGGTATTTTTATTTCTTTAATTTATTATTACTCTTATTTTCAAGACCCAGGGGTTAGTCTGCAATTCATTCAAGCAGCCAACTCCCAGTAACCTTAATTGGAGTAATGTGCTCCCATCGCTGAGGGGGTGGAGAACTCCCTTCGGATTGCTTTTGATTCCTTCAAAGCAATTAAAGCCCTTGGCTGCAGGGCTCTGTGGGCTCAACCTTGGAAATGAAAGATTGGCGGCTCTGTTTAAGGAAGGCCACATCTGCAGGAGCCCATTGAGCACTGCCACTGGGGAAAACACTTTCCAAAGCTTTGCACACATCAGGTAAAAGACCAAGGAAGGTGAATTTAGGGAGGAACAGCTTTTAGGGGGACGTGCAATTTTCAAAGGTCAATTATTCATTTCTTCAAGGCTATGACCCAGAATAAAATGTAGCCCCTCTAAATGATCTGTGTTTACTGAGCATGATTGCTTTGCTATTGTTTAGTTAATCTCTCTAAGCCACTTCTAAAGCCAGGAGAAATTTCCTAAATCTCCCTCTCTTGGTTCTGTGTAAGGACAAGATGATAACAGTGCCTGGCACCAGCAAGTTAATTTTATAACTGAAGCTGACATCCCACTCAAGTACCAGCAATTTAAAAGAGTAATGCATTGTCAGTTTTAACTGGAAAGTGGTTGTTATGTGATTTTAGCAGTCCTTTGAATATTTATTTTGTTCCACTTTAAATAAATCTGTGTAAGATTTATCTTGTTAGTTCCAAATGCAAGTCTCTCCTGGTCAGATTTGGAAAATAAATTAGACTTCGCAAACATTGCAAAGACTGAATCAATACATTAATATTTAGGAGGTGGTGGGGAGATTTATTAGCCATGGAAAAGGCAGCAAATATTACATGAGAAATATTAAACATGTTTAATCAAAACCATCAATTGTAGGGATGCATGGAATCTATAAATAGAAAAGAGATTCAATTATGTTTCTCCAAATTCTATGAGTTCCATGATCTAATTATACCAAATAAGTACCTACTGTGTGCCAGACACATTCTGTGCCAAATCTTGACATGGGTGTGTGTGTGTTTCAGGAACCCCAATAACCAGAGTCCCTGGATAGGAAGTGTGGAATGAATTCACAGGACTCAAGCATTCTATGAGTCAGGATAGTAAAAGTTTATTGTTATACTTTATAGCAATCAGGAGGTCTTAGGGAACCTGCAAGCTTAAAGGGGTACAGTTAAAGTTTTTATATGATAAACTATAGAGTGACATGTGCCAAATATCCTAACTAGGTGAGTAAGGGTGGGATTAAGGAGGAGTTAAAGAGTGGTCAGTGCTTAAAGGAACATTCACTTTTAACATCTACTGAGCAGGCATATTGCCCATAATTCACTGGGAAATAGCCCAAGGCAGGGGATGCATGGAGGTGTGGTTTTAGGCTTGAAACATCACTAAGTCAGCTGGTGGTCAGGGCTGACTGGGAAAACTCAGGCAGTCCCCATCAATGTCTTGTTAGACAAGATAGATGTTGGGAATAGACTTATGTTCCAAGCTAACAATGGATACAGGATGTGTAAAATGGCCTAGGGAGTATCCATATGACTGAGTCTAGGATATATATGATAGATACGACCCTGTAAACAGCTGTTTTGAACACAGTTGGGTCAAACTACTAAATTCTATAGATGCAGCTGACCACTGTAACAGGAAGAGAGATAAGTATTTTGTGAGGGCATGCTGCCCTTGAGCTAGGGAGAAACTGCTCGAGACAGTGTTTTGAAGCTATGTAGATTTGAGGATAGGAAGAAATATGATTTTACAAACTGGGGTTCAAGTGCAGCTACCCAAGCACCCCTTCATTCCTAGATGTTGAGAGTTGGAAGGGAACTCTACAAGCCAAACTCTAGTCCAAATGGTACACAGAAGAAATCCCCACTGTGACATTGTGACATCAAAGACAAGTGATCTTTTAGTTTCCACTTGAGCTCTTCCAAGGAGGGGCAACCAACTTCCTCCTTGACATCCTAGTCTACTCTTGGACAGTTGGAATTGTGGGTCGAAACTGGCGTCTTTGAACCATCAATAAAATTACTACTGGTTCTGCCCCCTGAAACCAAAAAGAAGTCCAATCCCTTCTGGTATTACACGGGCTGATATCTCACATAAAAGCTGTTCAAATACCTATAGACAGGGGTCATTTCCTCCCCTCCTTCAAGTCTTTCTTTTCTACTTTTGGCTAAATATGCCCAGTTCCATGACTGTCATATCATGAATGTAAGATTCTTCATCACCCCAGCCACAGTCCTCTAAACACCCTACAGCATGCAGATATTCTACTTACACCATGACTCCCAACACTGAATCAAGGGCTCCAACAAAGTTTGATAAAGGTACCGTGGGCCTATCACCTCCCTATCTCTGGAAGATCCCGACCTCTTTCCTGACCATAGCCATTGGGACCTCACTAGCATTTTTCACTGCACCATTTCATTCTTCATTCATAGTGAGCTGGAAGTCCCATAAAACACCCAGATGCTTTTCAGAACCACTGTTTTCTTTATATGCCTCACCTATCTTAGATTTGAGTGGATTTTTTTGCATTTAAGTCCAAGACTTTGTAATGATCCCTATTGATTTCATCTTCTTAGATCCAGCCCAGTGTTCTAGTTTGTCAAGATCCTTCTGGAACCAGACTCTGTCATCCATTCTTAGCTCTCCTTTCTCCCTTTGTGTTTTCTGTTAATTTCCCTAATGTTGTGGAACTTGCAGTCCAATGGGGGACACAGCAATTATGTACATAATTATATGGAAGACATATAAAGAGACCAAACACAAATCACAAATGGACTTCATGCCCGGTTGTTTGTGTGGGAATGAGCTTGTAGTTGGGGGAACCGGGAAAGGTTTCTTGTAGAAGAAAGTACTTGAGTTGTGTCTTGAAGGAAGAACAGGACTGGATGAGGTAGGGGTTGAAAGAAAGCACATTCCAGAAATGAGGGATAGACAGTGAAAAAACGCGAGCTGGTATGCTTAATGTGAAGAAAAGAAGGTCCATTTTTGCTGGGCTATAGAGTGAAGAGCTTTAAAAAGCTCAATGCCCAGTTTTCTAGTCAAGATGACTTGGGTTCAATTTTTACCTCCAATGAATATTGCCTATGTGGCCTTTTATGACCACTTAACCTTTAAGCCTCTAAGTTGCAGAGACTGCTGAACTTGATCTGGAAAAGGGAATTCCCTTATTGGGGGTTCTATATACATATGGCATCAAAAGATTAGACCTAGTGACTTATATTAACCTGCTTATATGTGTGCATGCATCTGTAAAACTGGAGAAACTCATGTTTCCAGAGTCACTGGATGGGCCAGTAAAGAGAACACTAGGCCTGACATCAAGAAGACTGAACTTCTATATAAAGACTAAGGTATCCAAAGCACTTTGCAGAAATCACCTCAACTGGTTCTCACAACTGTCTTGGTGGGTATGTACAATTATTATCGTTATTTTACAGGTGAAGAGACTGAGTAGGAGATAAGCTAAGTTTCTTTTCCTTGGTCACAAACCTAGTAATAGGATGAGGCAGGATTCAAGCTCAGATCTTCCTGACCCCTAGCTCAGTCCTCTGTCCACTACAATACACTCCCTTAGGATGCTGATTCCCCTTCCAAAAATGATTTTCCTGATATAAATAAACACCTTAAAAAGCGGTGACCCATTGACTTTACTAAGTGATGGCCAGGCAGGTATCTTAGGACAGTTCTTGTCTCTCTGGTTTACATTAGTCAATCTAAGCCCACCATTGGCAGCAATGTCTTCTACTGCTCTGACCTCATGTTGAAAATTCTAATTGCTCCTTAACTTTTAACCTGCATATATAACAGAATGAGGATTGTAGCAGAGTTGGAAGTGGCTAGCATTCAAGTTAATTTTTTTTTCTTATTTTTCAGATTAGGAAACTGAAACCAAAATAGGTGATCTTCCCAAGTTGCCCCAGCAAGAGACAGAGAAAGCATCAGGTTCACTGATGCTAGAGTGGGACCCATTTCCACATCACCAAGACTATCTTTCTTTGAGAAGATTCATCCAGTGGAAAGATCACTGATTTTTTCATAGTGGAATGCAAATCCTGAGTCACTTCAGCTCTGTTGGCCTCAGTTTCCTCATCTGTAAAATAAAAGGGTCAGACCACATACCTTTATGATATTTTAGAGGTAGTTAGGTGGCATAGCAAGTAGATACAGAGCCAAGAGCCTGGAAAAACCTAATTCAAATCCAGCCTCAGACACTTGCTAGCTGTGTGACCCTGGGCAAGTCACTTAGCTTCCTTCTGCCTCAGTTTCTGAGCATAGTTGACATTTGATAAATTCTAGTTTCCTTCCTTCCTTCCTTCCTTCCTTCCTTCCTTCCTTCCTTCCTTCCTTCTTTCCTTCCTTTCTTCTTTCCTTCCTTCCTTCCTTCCTTCTTTCCTTCCTTCTTTCCTTCCTTCCTTCCTTCCTTCCTTCCTTCCTTCCTTCCTTCCTTCCTTTCTTTAATTTTTTCTAACATAAGCATGTAGACATTTTCTTTTTTTAAAGCTCCTCTATTCTTATGTTCAAACTGATAAGGATCATTGCAAGGAGTACCATGGAGGGATTGTACAGGGGAAGACATAAGACCCGGAGGCAGAGTCCCTAGATGTTCAGTTACAGGGTATCATTTAATACCTGAATGACCTTGGGGAAGTTATGGGTTTTTTTTCCAGCCTCAGCTCACTTTTTATAAATCAAGGAACATGAATTAGTTCAGTGATTGTTACCCTGAGGTGAGAGAACTTGAAAACAAAAACAAAAAACTTGATAACCATATTTCAACATCACTGGTTTCCACTATCACTTCTGCATTTTACTTTACGCGTTAAAAAAAGAAATGGATTCTGCCAGAGGGCAAAAGAGATATTAAAAGAATCACTCATCGCCTATTGAAAAAAATTCTAAAAAGAAAACTCCTAGGAATGTCATAGCCAAATTCCAGAGTTCCCAGGTCAAAGAGAGAATATTACAAGCTGTCAGGAAGAAACAATTTGAGCACTGTGGAAACACAATCAGGATAACACAAGATCTAGCAGCTTCTACATTAAGGGATCGAAAGGCTTGAAACATGATATTATGTAGGTCAAAGGAGCTAGGATTAAAACCAAGAGTCACCTACCCAACAAAACTGAGTATAATGCTTCAGGGGAAAGTATGGTCATTCAATGAAATAGAGGATTTTCAAAAATTCTTGAGGAAAACACCGGGGCTGAACAGGAAATTTGATTTTCAAATATAAGAAGGAAGAGAAACATGAGGAGGTAAACAAGGAAAAGAAAACATAAGGAACTTACTAAACTTGAAATATTTACATTCTACATGGAAGAACATCAATTGTAAATTATGAAACTTTTCTCAGTATGAGGACAATTGAATGAAATATGTGTGTGTATGTATACATACATATGTATGTATGTATAAGAGGGTATATGTGTATATAAATACATATGTGAGTGTGCGTATATGTGTGTACATACATAGCCAAAGGACACAGGGTCACTTGAATAGAAAGGGATGATATCTAAAAAATAAAATCAAGAGGTAAGAGAGAAATATAATAGGAGAAGGAGAAAGGGAGAGAGAGAATAGGGTAAATTATCTCATATGAAAGGGGCAAGAGAAAACTGTTTCAATGGAGGGGAAGAGCAGGACGGTGAAAGGGAATGGGTCAGCCTTACTCTCATTGAATTTGGCTTAAGGAGGAAATAACATACACACTCAATTGGGTATCTTACACTGGAGGAAAGTAGGGGGAAGGAAGGAGATAAGAGTGGAGATGATGAAAAGGAGGGCAGATTGGGGGAGACGGTAGTTGGAAGCATTCACTTCTGAAAAGGGACAGGATCAAAGGAGAAACAGAGTAAGTAGGGGGTGGGACAGGATGGAGGGAAATATAGTTAGTCTTTCACAATATAACTACTATAGAAATGTTTTTCGTAACTACACATGTAAAACCTATATTGAATTGGTTGTCTTCCCACTGGGGTTAGGCGAGGAGGGAAGAAGGAAAAGAATCTGGAAATCAAAGTTTTAAAAACAAATGTTTAAAAAAATGTTTTTCTTACATGCAACTGGGAAATAAGATATACAGGCACTGGGGTATAGAAATACATCTTTCCCTACTAGGAAGTTAGAGGGAGTATGGGGGAGGATATAAGAGAGAGCAGATTGGGGGAAGGGGTATTCAGCAGGTTTGCTCTTTTGGAGTGGGGGTAGGGGAAAGATGGGGAGAAAATTTGTAACTCAAATCTTGTGGAAATGAATGTTGAAAACTAAAAGTAAATAAATAAAAGATTAATTTTTTAAAAAGGGGGAATTCTGAGAAGGGGTCCATAGACTTCACCAACTGAGGGCCGAGGAGTCTCTGGTTTCTGATGCAAAGAACACACCTCTGAGCTAAGTTAACCCTGGAGTCCCTTCTAACTACAAATCTAGAATTCTTACTCACTATAATTCCTTTTTTGTTGGATGGGGGGGGATATAAAGGAAAGGAAAGACATCATGTCCAACTGAATGACAGGAATTACAGACTATGATCAGAAAACGTTTTGTTGACTTCTTACTTCTTCTGAAGTTACTAAGGGAAACTAAAGAGAGTGGATGAAGTAAGGAAGTAAGTAAGTACCTATAAAACATCCAGTAGGTGCCTGGCACTGTGGTAAGAGCTTTACTATCACTACCTCATTTGATCCTCACACAACCCTGGATGGAAGATGATAATATTGTCCCCTCTTTTGGCAATTCAGTGAACTGAGGCAGAGAGAAAGTGAATAACTTGCCTAGGATTACACAGCTAGTGTCTGAGGCAGGTTCTGAACTTGGGTTTCCTGATTATAGATGCAGCCTCTCTATTCACTGAGCTGCTATCTGCTTCTAATGAGGCAAAAACACAATACAACACAACACAACACAACGAGTTTGGTGTAATGGTTGGAACATGGTTGATAGAGTGATATTTGTCTTTCCTCTCTGGGGTTGGCTTCCCCAGGTAAATTTTCACAAATTAACCCCATGATATGTGTTGTTTCTGAGCTCATACTTTTCTCCTGGCAATACCAGTCCTTGTGTTGAAGGTGTCCTGTCCCTGAGGAGACTTCCAAGCACTTCTGAGATGGAACCAAGAGGAGAGAACACAACCATCTGAGAAATGGGTACATCCTGCAGGGGTGTTTTGCACACTGATGTCCCTTCACAATCTCTCCTTAACAATCTCTGTTCTTCCCACTTGTTCAGTGTCTTTGGGATTCTCCACAATGGCATGAAAGGTGTAGGAAGAGAAATTATAAGAATGGCAGAGCAGATTGACATGACATGTCAATGTCATGGCCACAGAGGAAAAAAAATAAAAAAAAATAACATAAAAAATATACAATAATCTTCTACTGTTATCTACCAATTCCTTCCTTGGTGTTCATGAGACAAACAATATTTTCCCACGTAGGACAATGGTTACTCCTGGTATTAAAGTTCTCTGTGCAGAGTCGACCAGAATACCAATGCCCTTTCCTCAAATCATCAGGGATACTAAATTGAAAACAAAGCAATTCTAATTTCAACCATATGAAAAGATGGAGAAGCATTTCTGTTTTTGAGCAGCAGAACTCAAGGTGTGCTTAAGCAGCAGCTATCTGGGCATACGTTCCCAGAGAAGGCTCTCTTTCCCTCAGAATATCTGTCTCTCCACCTGGTCTCTGCAAGTAGAGAACTGGCGGAGCCCCCTGGGAGCCCAAAAGGGCTCATTTCTCCCCATGGCTGAGAACCTGATTCATTCCATGTTCTGTCTTAGCTTCAATGTCAACAAGATACAGGCCTCATCCATCCTGTGGCTGAGCACACCATCTTCCTCTGTCTTTTACCTAGAGGCACCTATATGAGTGATTCTCATAACTAAGCTGGGCATGGTCAGTGTTATGATTTTTCTTCTGAATCTTAGAGAAAAGCTTCAGGAAGCATAGGGCTATTGCTTCAGGTCATGCTGTGAGGCAGTAAATCAGCTGAGGATTATCACTTGTCTCAGGGTCCCAGGATATCAGCAGAGTCAGAATCGAGGCCTCTTTGCATTGTCTGTGGCACCGAAGGAGAATGTTGACATCACAGCCTAATTCCTTCCTGTGAATTGGTATTTTTAGACTACTCTGTTGTGCACAGAAAATAGATTTTAGGCCGGAGAGTCTCCTTATTATCTTGGGTATCCATGTGCCTTCAAACTTACCATGAACGTGTTGTATGAAGGGAGGGGAGGGGGCGCAAGTTCGGGGAGAGTAACAAGTAGAGGAGGGGACTCCCCATCCATGCTCTAAACTCACAAGACCTTCTGCCAGGGATTATGGGGAAACAAAGACAAAAAAGAAATCAGCCATGCCCTCAAGTTGCCTCACATTTGTGTTCTTTGTCATCACAGCACAAGCAGATGTCCCAAATGGCTTAGTGTAGCTTTAAGCTTTAACAACCTCAGACTTCACTGAGATTTTGGGCCATCCTGTATATTCAGGTCATTCTGGGAGTGCCCCAAATAAATTCATACTAAATAAATACATGGTAAGGTGGAGGGAAGAGCTAGATATTGGGAGAATCGGGGAAAACTTCATGTAAGAGGAAATGGTTGAGCTGAGTTTAGAAGAAATGAAGGGATTCTAAAAGATGAAGGAGGGATAGATTGAATACAAGACAACTTCTTAAGAGCTCAGCCCAAGAAGGGTGAGTCAGTGCCTCCTCTCAGGGAGCTCAGAGGGGAAGAGGAAACCTGAAGGGCTTCAAGTCTTAGGCAGACAGGAAGATCCCAGGAGTTTTGGGGTACAATGGCCAAACAGATGAGAATGCCTCAACTCTGAGAACATTTCCACTGATGAAATCATATCAGTTTCTGGTGTCAAACATTCTACAATGCCAAGGACTTTAATGACAATAAAGATTTATTCTGTTTTTTTTTTTTTCTTTCTCTGTCTCCGGCAGCTGTGTCTGTAGCCCCAATAGAATCATTTGTCAGGTGGCATCTCCACAGGGGCTGCTTTCATGGATGATGGTGGGGACCACTGTGCTTGAAGAATTGCTATTCCACGGGTTATTGGATTCAGGGTCCTGGGCTTTCTCCATCAGAGTCTAAAAGGAGATGATGCTCAAGGTAGTGGTAGTGGTTTGACTGGTCTGTCTTTCCTTCAAGATATTCCATGACCAGCAGATGAGGACATGCAAAGATACAGTGATGAAAGATAGAATCTTGTGTGTAAGGAACAAAAAAGGAAAATCTTAGATTTAGGGCAGCAAATGACCATAAAGGACAAGTCTGACCTTTTACAGATCAGGAAACTGAGACTCAGGGAGATTAAGTGAGTTCTGTATCTAGTGTCCCTGCGGAGATTTGATACCGGCTCTTATTGACTCTATTCTGGATTCTTCCTTCTCTCAATTTCCCCACTCCCTGACTTCCTCTTCCGGAATCAGTTCCATTCTTTGAATCAAAGCATAGAAAGACAGGCCCCTCATACCGTGTTTTGGAGTACTTACCCCAACGCCATCTAAGATTTTTGCTCTGGCTCCCACTTGAAGTTAGTAAGTGGATATTTAGTCTTTCCTGCAGGTAAAACACAAGTGTTGATTTGTCCTCCTGGTAACTTTCACTTCCGTTCTTCTGGGTCCACAATACCTTCCTCCTTCCCCTCTATCGCTGAGAATCCCTTGTTTGCCTTCTGAGATCACTTCAAATACTCCCTCTTGCAGGAGGCTCTGCATGCTCCTCAGCTTCTAGGGCTTTCCCGAATTTGCCTTGTGTGTTTTTTATTATTAAATTAACTTTTTGAGGAGCATATACATTTATTATGTGAATATTTCTATGTGTATTCATGAGTTTATTCTGAATGAAAAGATTTCTTAGCACAATGTCTGGCATGTACCAGACTCTTAATAAATGCTCTGTAAATCTGAACTATCTATCTATCTATCTATCTATCTATCTATCTATCTATCTGTCTGTCTATCATCTATCTCTCTGTCTGCTTGTCTGTCTATCTATTCACATCTAACTGTTTCTCTCTTTCTCCATCTCTCCTCTGTCTATCTCTCTTCAGCTTGCACCCAAGATTATATTCACAAAGTTGTGTAATTGTGGATGGGGTGGGTGTGGGGGTGGGAAGTGCAAAGAGCAGGCAATTGCCTTTGCCAAAACATTCCCTTTCCTTTTGTGTTTCAAAGGACATGAACCATTACATTAGTAAAAGATCCAGGGAGGGAGGGATCTTACCTACCGTTTCCACATGATTCCCATCTTTAAATCCATACCCCAATCACTACATTGTGTGTCCCTACCTGCTACTCTTCTAACTGGCGCTTTGTTTCTTGGCTGGCCTTAATTTGGTTTGCTCCTGATAATGACTTCTATTTAGTATATACAAGTCTTGCCTTGCTGCCATTAAGATTTTTTTTTTTCTCCTTTAATTGACATCAAAAGTTTCCCCTCACAATTTAGATTATAATTATTCTGTCATTACAAAGCATAAAGGCCACATATTGGAACACATTCCCAAAATGGGCTCTGTATTGTCACACTGGTAGATGGTAGGTCTGAAAGAAAAAGGTTGGCACAATGTGGTTTGTTCTACTAAATAGAGGGAGTGAGTGGGGTTTTAACACAGCCAGGCCTGACAGGAGGCTCTGTATTTTTCTGTTATTACAAAGTTAGGAAAATGATTTAACGTGTGCATTTCTTCTATGTCAGACTGACATAACTAAAGAGAAAACAAGTCAGAAGCAATGGGCAGCCCTCTTGGTTTTGGAATCACCCAATCTACGGCCCTTTCTTCAGCCTGATCCTCCTCCCTCTCTCTGCAGCACGTGACACTGCTGATGACTTACTCCTGTATCCTGGAGAGATTTCGGTTTCTCTTCTGTTTCTCTTCCTCTCTTCGACCACTTCTCAGTCCCCTTTGCTGAGTCCTTATTCATAGCATGCCAGCACCAGCACACACCAGAAGTCTCCCCGGGCTCTCTTCTCATTTTGCTCAATGCTATTTCATGAGCTTTCGTGGCTTCAACTGTCAACTCAACGTGGAGAATCTCCATCTCTATAAATCGAGCCCAGAGTCTCTTCAGAGCTAAAGTCACACATCACCTTTTGGATATCTCAGACTTTATGTTCTCTAGGCATCTCAAACCCAACATGTCCAAATCCGAGCAGGTTCTCTGTCCCCCTCCAACTCGGACTTCTTCCAGATTTCTCTTTGTCTAGGATATCACCATCCCCATAGCACCTGAGCTTGCTCCCTCAGTGATTACCTTGACTCCTCACTTCATACGAAACCCATCCATCCTAGTCACCTGAATACTGTGTCTCTTCAATGTCACTTTCTCTCTATTCACCCACAACCCTAACTCAGACCCTCATCAGCCCTCGCTTTGGCTATGGTCGCCCTGCTTCAAATCTCTCCTCATTGTGATCTTGTGATCTATCTTCCTCTCAGCTGACAAATGTCATTTTCTAAGATGTAGATATGACCATGTCATCCCCATGTTCAATAAAATCCTTGTTTTATCCAGGAGAAAAAATCAAACTCCATTTGTCATTTAAAGCTCTTCATAACGTTCTCCATTCTAACTTCCCAGTTTTACCATTTACTCTTCCACTCGGCCTTCCTAACAGGCTTCCTTGACCATCCTCAGGAACAAAATGCCATCTCCTGTCTCCACGCTTTTCTACTGGCCATCTCCATTCTAATGGTTGTGACTCACCCAAGGTCACACAAGTCATGAGTCGGTCAAGAAAAGTATGGAATCACAACCTACATCCTCTGCCTTCAGGGAGTCTTTCCATTAGAAAATATTGCCCCTCAGCCTTCCCATAGTCAGGCCAAGAATTCAGTTCTACTCAATTCAACCCAAGAGACATTTCTCAAAGTGTGAGACATCACAGCTTGGAGTCTGAGAGGGAGTTTAGAACTGGCTTCAAACACGGACTAGTTGTTTGACCTTGGGACAGTCGCTTAACCTCTTTTTGCCTCAGTTTCCCTATATGTCAAAAGAGGATCATCATCACAGCTCTCTCCCAGGATCAAACACGACGTCTCTCAAGCACTTTGCAAACCATAAAGTACCATACGAGTGTTAGCTGCTATCCATTTCCTCCTCCTCTTTCTTCTTCTCCCTCTTCTCAATTTTGTTTTTTGTATTAATAAGATAGCAGCAATAACAACAGATTGAGTGGAGTAGCTTTGAAACCCAGAATATTAGGCCTTAAGTTCTGTTTCTAACATATAGTTTCTGTGTAGCCTTGGGGAAGTCCACTCAATGCCTCTAATTATGAACTGCAGACTATGATACATTGAGGAAGGGATTTCCTCCTTGGGAGTTCTCATGCCAATGAAGTTGCATGTCCAGTTTTAGCATTATTTCCACAGGTCTGGTTTTTGTTCCATTTTTGCATTCACAAGGTATATTCAAATGCTTTTCTTCAGGAACATTGAAGTGTCTACTAGGTTAGACACTGGGCATTGAGAGACCACAGAACAAGGCACCTTCTCCAGGAGCTCACGCTCAGATGAAAGAAGGTGTGTGGGGGGTATACAGAGATAATTAAGTACACGGTGTATACAGATTAGCAGGAGAACGGGGTCCCTCCAAATGGGGGGATTGGAAAAGGCCTCATTTAAGGTGGGTCACTTGAGGCGGACCCGGGATGTAACTTGGGATTTTAAGGGTGGGAGTGAGGGGAGGGGAGGAGAGGGAGAATGAAGTCCAAGAGCATCAGACACCCCATAGAAATGTATGGAGACAGAAGATGCAATGTTGTATTTGGAGACTAGCGTGGATGCAAAATGATAGGGGATATCTATCTCTATCTCTATCTCTATCTCTATCTCTATCTCTATCTCTATCTCTATCTCTATATCTTTATCTATGTATGCATATCTGTCTGTCTGTTAGTCTATCTATCTATCTATCTTTTAATTTACTTGAGTTGGGCATAAGTGGAAAATTTCAGCAGGATGGCCTCACTAAGCCCCTAGCCGTTTCTCTGCCTCACCTGAATTAGTACAGCCTGGTTTCCAGAACTCCTTTCCACTTGAAATACTGGTAATAGATTCTCATGAATCACTCAATGAGTATTTCCAGAATACCCACCATGTCACCATAATTATATTAGTGACTATAGGGGAAACCAAAGAGGTCTAATGAGTTTACTGTCTAGTTGGGCAGATAAAACAGTTGAAATAATTAGAGAAACTGACATAGCATATATTCTGTGGATGAATTGTGATGTATGGTATGTACAGTAAGTACAACCCACCCACAGAGAAGAAAGAAATCAATAAAGGCTGGAATTTCTAAAGGAGGCTATCCCTCTGTTAGAGGGGGATCAGGAGGCATTAGGAATGCCTAGAGGTTGAATGGGGGATGCTACCACGCTCTGTTTCTCATAGAAGGTAGAAGTTCAATGGGTCATAATACTTGGCATCTTTCCAAAGAGACAGATTTACATTGAACACAAATATTAAAAAATCCGTGAGTCTGATATGAAGCAAAGGGGATTTCCTTTGCGGCCATTATGGAGATGGAGAAATATTAAAAAAATATATATAAGAGGTGTAAATTTCAAGTGATATTAATATCACTAAAAATCAACTCTCTCACCCCTAATGTGCTCATGACAGGAGAATGGTAAGTTAGAAAATTCACCTCTCTCCCTATCATCTGCCAGAAATAGAGTTGACTCTAGGGGGTCTAGAAAGAAATGAGGATATTTTGAGATGTTCTATCCATGGATTGTTAGGTGGAAATTGAATAGACACTGAACCTGGAGTAAGACACTAAGTTCAAATCTTGTCTCTGCTACTTACTGAATAGGCGACCTTGGACAAATCATTTGACTAACTTCCTCAGTTCCCTCATCTGTGCAAAAGTGAATATTGATGGTAACTATTGATATTTCAGGATTGCTGTGAGGATTGAATGAGATAATATTTATAAAGTACTTTGCTATTATCATTATTTATTATTATTATTAATAATAATTTGCTACTACCAATAATGAGAACGTCATATGTGGAAAACGTAAGACAATAATCAGTAGAAAAGATTCATTTCCATTCTTCAGTCTGATTTTTAACTCAGCCAATGGCAAAGATTGTCCCCTGTCATATCAACTTAGGGTGCGTGTAGGAGGATATCTGTGGGTCTTCTCTGGACCTCAGATTGACTGTGAGGGAGTCCTAGGTCCTGGGGGAAAGGGAAGAGAGGAGAAAGCTGTCCCAGTTCTCTCATCTGTTCAACTCCTCTGGTCTATTTTACCTCATCTAGGTAAATGGGGTGGTCATGTACTCAATGTCGCCATCCCTTACCAGTACTCCAATTCTATGATCAGTAACTTCGAACAACAACTTTGAACTTCCTTCATCTAATTACCACTTATAATTCCACCTCCCCTTAGGCCTCACTTTTCCTATCTGTATTTTTCATACTCATCATAGTAAATAACTCCTCTACCCTACACTTTTGTTCCAGGTCCTCACCCCTGTTGTGATTACACTCTTCTTCCTTCCCAATCTTGACTCCTAATGAACCAATACATTTCAACATTCTACCTACCCTTGAGTGCCATGATTCCTTGTTTTATTGCTGCTTATAGCTGCCAGCTGCCAACCTTAGATTCTTCCCAGCACCCATATGTTCCCTACCAATTCATACGCTCCAAGTTCACAGGGCTGAAGGAGGCCAACCAGCTGTACCCATTGGTTCCGCTACAAATTTATGATAGTTTCTCTCAACTGGACCCTCACTGTAGCAAGGCAGTCCTTTTTCTCAGCTTTAATTGATTCTCTTTCATAACAGTGGCTGTTCCAGATATTATCTTTTCTCCCCAAGCCACCCAAAAGATTTCCCTCCCCTCTTCCTCCCCCTCATACAAGAACCTCACCTTTGAGTCTAATGAGAAAATCAAATGCATTTCGCATAATCCTCACCTTTACTCTAGTCCTCACCAAGGCCAAGTCTCTATAAGTTCACTTAATTCCATTGCCTCCTATTTCCTCCAGCTTATTGACCCATCCTCTTCCTTTATCTCTGAATTTGTCTCTGTCTCTCTATCTCTGTCAATCTCTGTTGGTATTTCTATTTATTTCTCTTTGTCTGTCTCTGTGTGTCTTTATGTCTCTTCATCCTTTGTCTCAGTCTGCCTCTTTCCCTCTATTTTCATCTTTCCTCTCTCTATCTCTCTCTACTTTTGATCTCTCTGTCTCTATCTCCATCTCCTCTCTCCCTTTCTCCCTCATTCTTTGTTTCTTCTTCTTTTTCTTCTCCTTCTCCCCCTCCTCTTCCTCCTCCTCCTTCCCCTCCACCTCCTCCTCGTCCTCCTTCTTGTCCTCCTTCTCCTCCTCCTTCTTCTTCTCATCTTACTACTACTTCCTACCAACATACGTAAGTCTGCTGTATCTTTTCAAAATCCTTAGAGTTCTTGCCATCCCCAAATATGTATCATGCTTTGTCTTTGCTCTCTTTCTCAGTGAACCCTTTAATAAAACCTTCTACACTAATAGCCCCCACTTCTCTCACCTTACTAACCCCCTGCAATCTGATTACCAATCTCATCACTCAACTAACGTTGTTCTCTCTAAAGGAACCAATCATGTCTTAAATGCCGAAGCCAATGGCCATTTCTCACTCCTCAGCCTCCTTATTATCTCGGCAGCATTTGGCACTGCTTAGCACCCTCTATTGTGACAATGTGCTCTCCTTTGGCTTTTAGGACACTATTCTCTCTTGCGTCTTCTACCTGAATGCCACCTCCTCCTAGGGCTCTTTGCTGGATCATCATTCAGGGTATTTCCACTAAATGCAGGAGTGTTCTAAACCCTTCGTGTGACTGTCTTTCTCTTGTTTTTCTCTCTAGTCTCCTAGTTAGCAACCCTCTCAGCTCCCATGTGCTCCATGATCTCTCTATCACCGCAAAAATCTATAAATTAGGCCTAAGCTTGAATTTGCTATTTAAATGACCAGTTAGGTATTTTAAACTAGATTTCATAAAGGAGTCTGAAACTGAACATGGCCAAAGAAGATCTCATTCATTCCTCCCAAATCCTCCAGTCTTCTGAATTGCCCCATTACTGTCAAGGGCAACACAATCCTCCTAGTCCCCCATAGTCCTGACCTCGGTGTCCTCCTCAGCTCCTCACTCTCACTAACCCCACATTCAAGCAGCTGCTGAAGCCTGCAGTTATAATCAGCATCACATTTCCTAGAAGTGCCTCTGACTCCGCATTCCAATAGGCATCACTTTAGTGCCAGCTTTATGACCTCTCACCTAGATTATTCAATAGCTTGTTGTTTGATTTTTCTGCCTCTGCTTTCTCCCCATGCCAATCTCCTCTCCACATACCTGCAAGAATTGATTTTCTTAAAGTGCAGCGCTGACCATGTCACATCCAATTCAATTAACATCAGTGATGCCCTATTTCATTTAGAGCACAGTTTCTTAACCTGGGGTCCGCAGGTCCCGAGGGTGTTTTGGGATCAATTTCAGGCAGTTTGTAAACTTGGATGGGGAAAGTATATATACCTTTATTTTCACTACCCTTGGGTTTCCTTTTTATGCATGTCATGCACTGAAAAGTATGATTTTTGAGTTCTTAGGTTTTACCAAACAGTCAAAATACTCCATGATTTATTTAAAAAAATAACAACCAACACAAATCTAGGAATCCCCAGAAAATACTATAGAGCTGAGATCACATACGGTTCAGAGGCTAGCTCCAAACTTCTTCTCTTGTGTACTCAATCAATATAACCATACTGATGATAACTAGGATATTTTAATGCCTTAATGTATCTGTGATCTCATTAAAATGGATACTACCACTCATGATATGGAATGTAGCCCATCCATGCCTTTGCATCATGGTGAGTTTTGTTTATACTCTTACATGATTGTTGAACAGAGGACCTACTTGCCTCACTAGAGGTAACATTTAGGACTGGGTCTGTATTTCTGTCCTCATTTCCACTTGCTAAACTGACCAAATCCTTTTCTGACATCCATTCCAGATGCTAAATATGAGTGGTTAAGGGCCAACCTTAATTAAGACAGTATAGTGCAGTGGAAAATAGAGGGAATTTGGAGTCAAGGGCCTTGGTTTAGATTGTGACTCTATTTTCTGTGTCATTTGGGAGACTTCAAGTATCTTTGTGCACCTAATTCTTCTCACCTGCAAAATAAGAAGCTTAGAAAGTTGCTAAGGAAAAATCCTACTCTACATACAATGAAAAAATTAGAAACCATGTAATGGACATCACAGTTTTTAATGGAACTATTTGTTTTGTGACACAGCAAAACAAATGTTTCCTATCTCCTACTCTTCTGAAAAATGATGATGCAAAACTGAGCATTAAGAAATACTCAAGTGTCTTCTATTCGGAAATAGAAGAAAACAAAAACTGACAAAAATAACAAGAGATGTCAATAGCTGACTTTGCTGTAGCACTTTAAGATTTGAGATACTCACATATGTACATATACACATAACACATATGCATACACATACGCATACATGTACATATACATACACATAACACATATGCATACACATATGCATACATGTACTTATATATACACATACACACATGTGCATACACATATGCATACATGAACATATACATACACATACACTCATATGCATACATGTACATATACATACATATATATATATATATATATATATATATGCATACACATACTCATTACAGACACAGGCTCACACATTATCTCATTTAATCTTCACAATAATCCCATTAAGGAAGGATGGAAGGGAATGAGTATTCATGAACTACTTGCAGTGTGCTAAGTCCTGTGCTTTACCAATATTAGGGCCTTTGATCCTCACAACAAAGAAGGTCTTATTATTATCCCCATCTTACATTTTAGCAAAAGGAGACAGGAAGACTTTCCCAGGGTCACTTATCTAGTAAGTATGAAACTGAATTTGAATGTGGGTTTTCTCCACTCTAGACCCAGAAGTCTCCTCACTGAGCCATGCTGCTCCCCCTGAGGCAGTATTATAGGTGCTCTGAACCCATTTTACAGATGAGGAAACTGAGAATCAAAATACTACAAAATACTTGACAATAAATATTCAACTTGTAAGTGTATGATATATTTTTCATTACTTATAGGTATGATAATTCTTTTGAAATGTACAGCTCTTCCCATGTGATTAATCTTTAAGCATTTTGGCACAGATAGAAAAGCTGTCTTGAGCTCAGAGATTTCAGTAAGGTGTTCCTTCCTTTGTTTTGATCCTGGTAAGGTCATTCTGAGCTTTTAATTATATCCCACAGTCTAAAGTTAAGTCACATCTGATTTTTGCAGTTGTCAGATCTAATAACAAAGTTGGCTTTCCAGTCATGCATTGGGTTTGGTCTCCTTTAAGGAATGGCTCACTTCTCCTGCCTGAGTGCTGCTCAGTGGAAGGAAGAGTGTGAGAACAGCTGGCCCGAATGCCTCTCTGCAATCCACATTTCATCCTAAGGCCTGGAAAGTGGGGCAGCATTTCCTTTGGAGGTGGTTAAACACACACACACACACACACACACACACACACACACCCACACCCACACACACACACACACACACACACACACACACACACACAGAGCATGCACAGCTGCCAAGCTGTCCCCAGAAAGGGATGAAATGGGGAATTTTATTTTTCTCTGCAAAGGATAACATTAATAACTAGCATTTATTGCTTCTGAGATTTTCTATTACCCTTTCAGATGTGCCAAACACTTTACATATGTTATCTCCTTTGGTCCTCATAACAACTCTGTGAGGTAGGATTTATTTTCATTCCCGTATCACAGGTGAAGAAATTGCAGTTGAGACAATTAAAGTGACTTAGTCAGAGTCACAATCCTAGGAAGTCTTGAGATAGGAGGAGAAGTCAGGTCTTTTTCAGACCCCAAATCCAGGTCCCTGCAACACCACAAAGAACTAGCCAGGGGCTCTGTAGGTATCACTTCCTCATTGCCATCCAAACAACTTTTTCTAGAACTTTCTCCTCTGTTAGAAGTGGACCTCAAGCCACAGTTTCCTTGCAAACTTTATTGGGTCCAGAGTCCCAAAGGGAAGTTTCTGTTTCTTTGCCAGGAAACATTTCATTAAAAACAAAACAAAAACAAAAGCTAGTTATCATTTTCACAAGTCCACTAAGAATTTGTGAGCTGAGAAAAGCCTGTAGATGAGGCCCAGCCTAGCCGGTCCACATTTTGCTTCCATTTTTCTTTGACTCTTTCCCAATTCCTAATCTCAGATATGCTCCCTCCTTCCCACTGTTTACTCTACACAGACTAGAGAGTAGGCAGAGTCTGAAAAGCAAGCTTATTGATTAGAGCCTACATGAGTGTAGTGTCAGCTGAGTGATCGCCTGGGAATAATGACAAGATGGGAAGAAGCCATCACCACTGATATCAGAAAGTCCAATGGGAGGTGGGCAGTGGGAGGGGCATCTTAATGCTCAGATGCCCTCCGTGTGAAGCCATCAGTTCTCCCCAGACCTCTTGCTGGTGCCCAGAATTGGGGTTCCCTCCCTCAACCCCAATCCTTTTCAAAAAGCTGTTCTTCATTTCTGCTATTCTCTATCTCCCTGACTTTGCCTCAGAGTATCCATCCCTAACTTGAGTCAAAGCTACACTTAGGAGCCAGCTCCAACAATATCCTTTACTGAAACCCCAGCTTCCTCCTTTCCAGTATTCTCCCCTCTGCAAACTCATTACTTTCTATATATTTTCCATTAATGTCTCTGTGTGATGGGATGTTTGCAGTGTTAAGGGAAGACTAGCACGTCTATTGTGAGGGCTCGCAGAGCAGTTTTCAGGCTACTCATCCACCTTCAGTGACCACCTTTCATCCAACTTTCACCTGTGGTTCCAAGAAGCTGTAGCATGTACCGTGGCCACACCCCACTAAAACATTCTCAGCAAACAGGCTAAACCAGGTTGATGGTAACCAACGGACCTCAGACCCATCTACCCGAAGCATGTGAAGGCTTGCCCCATTGAGATGGGTGGATGAGAATAATTTGTTCCAGTGGCCATGATGGCAAATGAAGCAGGTGCTATGGGCACTCAGAGTTTTGTGAGACATGGACACTGCAGAGGTCATCCACTGCATCCTGGGCCATCACCAACCATCATGACTTTGGGCTTGCCACTGGAGTTGGATGATTCAGGAAGAGAGAGTGAGGCTCATGATACTTTTTCAACTCTGCCTCGCTTAAATCCAATTCCTATCCGAGGCAAAACATTGACCCATGATGTCATTGTTCCTCTTCGAAAGTAACATCTGTCTTATATGTTGTTCCCCTAGTCAGTCTCTTGAGGGCACAAACTTGTGTTTTGGTCTCTGTGTCCCTAGACAGCTTAAACAGTATTGACCATAAAGAAAACACTTGATAAATATATGTTGAATAGAATAACATTCACAATTATGGGCACACATGCTAGCCAGGAGGTGAGCATTTTGCATGTTATTAGACATGTAACAGGAATAAAAAGGTTAATGGACTGACTAGGTAGACTTCACCTGAATTTTTTGTGTGCGTGTGACCTATAGCAGAGACAATATATTCTTCCAGTGGTGATGTCCTGATTTTGTTCTTTTAAAGGCAACATATTAATGTTAGAGTTAATGATAATATTGAGTGTTCAGGCAAAATTGAAGAGACTGACTTAAGGGAATTGGTCAGGTTCCTTCTCATAGTTGTCTTCAAACTAAGGCCCAATGGCCTCTTGCTAGCTCTTGGGGAGCTACAAGCTGGAATGGATAAAAGGCACTGAGGTCCTTTCCATCTCTTGAGATTCTCTGATGATTCTGGGATTCTATAGCTTCAACATCAGTGTTCATTAGACATGCCACTGAAAATGTTAATGATAATTGCATCAAAAGCTAATAAAGTAGTGCCTCAGGCTCACACAAATGCCAGCTCTTAGTAATTATACATACTTTTAGACATTTTTCTAATTTCTCTTAGCTTCCAATAATTAGGCTAGTGAATTGGAGGTTCCATTTCTATGTATTGTAAGTGTAATTCATTTTAACATTCATCATTCAGTTCCTTATTTGTGGACACTAATGAAATCTGTTCTACTGATAATGTAAATGTATAATCATAATATACTTAAAATTCTTACCGCCACAAGGGGCAATGAGCCCCAAACAGTTCAAAAAGGGAAAAAAAGGCCCTTTTCTCCCTCTACATTCATGGTTAATAATTCATTTTAATAACACGCTGAATATTCCAATTAATATAACTCTGTGCCCTTACTATGGGCCAAAAGGGCCGCAGTGTATCTCACACAGAATCTTTCCCTATTACAACATTCCCAAGCAAACCCTTTGGGACACACAGCTCGGTCAGACGTGTATCTTCTCACGTGTTTCATAATCATCTCTTTCTTGGGCACCATCAGAAGGGTCACCAATTCAAAAGGAGAGATCAAAGGGGCAACTTCTTGACTTAGCTACTCTTTGGAAATGGTGATTATTTGCAAGAATGCATTTGGATCAATCCATCCACGTGCATGGCAGGGCCAGAATGTTCTGGAAAAGGTCCTGATAACAGCCATCCTGAGCTCCGAATTAATCTTAGCCTTCACGCATTGATTAGCTCTGTATTAATGATGTTAAACTGGTTGTCTGCGTCCCACCCAGGGAACTCTGCTTAATACTGGATTCAGTCTAATTTGTTTTTTGTTATCATCACTCAGGCCTTAAATGGGATATGCCTCAGCTGGCTCTAAATCACTTTCTCTCTCCAGGACCTGACATGTGGAGGATGATTGATAAAAAAGCCACTGCTGATCTGGAGCTCCAGTTTCTCTCAGGGCAGTGAGGAAGGTGCTTTGTAAGACCTGGGCTAGTACATGAGGGTATGCTATTATCTTTGGTGGTGAGGTTAGAATTTTCTTGTTCTTTAGTTATTTTGGTAATATACAACTGTTCATGATCCCCGTTGGGGTTTTCTTGGCAAAGATATTGGAACAGTTTGCCATTTCTTTCTCCAGGTCATTTTAGAGATGTGGAACTGAAACAAAGTGATGTGACTTGCCCAGGGTCACACAGATAGCTAGTAAGTGTCTGAGATTGTGGTTTCATTGGCCTTCTTTGAGAATGAGGGAGGAACAGCAATCTAAAACTAAGGAAGATAAGTCTTCCTGATTTCAGGACCAATAATCTAGCTTCCATGCTTCCCAGCTGCTCTGATAGGATGGCTATACCGTTATTGTTCTTGATCAAGATTTCTTAGGTTTTCGAACTGGGAGGGACCTTAAAGTGAATCTATACTCTACTTTAGAGATGAGAAACCTGAGAGAGACATTAAGTGTCCTGCCAAAGCTTACACAGCTCACTAAGTGTCTGAGACCTGATTTGGACTTGGGTTTTGCTGACTACAGTTCTCACATTCCTTCCATTGCACCAACTATCCCTATGGCTACTGCCTCAGTCAGTGCCAGTCATGGCAAGCTGCTCTCTCTGCGAGCCTCGGGATGCTCCCTGCTTGTTACCTACTCAATTACAGACCAATTGCAAGCTGCCTTTATGGAGGGTCCTTTCACCCAGTGATACAGCACACAGGTGGTTTCTTATGCCATTGCTAACAATCACAATCATAATGCAGAGGATCTTGTCAGTTCTTTTATGTGATGTCATTTCATTTGACTCTCACAAAACTCTGTGAGTTAGGCACAATTATCAGACCCATTTAATTGATGCAGTTGAGAAAGCTTACATCACTTACCTGGGGTCATACAGGTAGCAATGAAGCAGGATTTGAACTCTGGCCTTCTTTACTCTAAGTCCAAACCTTTATTCATTGGGCCAATGAGCTGCTATGTTACTTATGCATTTAGTCACTCCCTTATAAAACCAGTCTTTGCCTTTCATTTTTGCTTTGGCATTAGCAGAAACATTGGGGAAAGTGGACAGGGTTCTGAAATGGCAAGACATTGGGAAATAGCATCAATGAAAGCCTAGCCCTGTCTGCTAGGCCGGATTCTGCCTCTCAGCATTTCTGTTGTGTTGTTCAAAGGCAACGGTATCCCATGAAGGAAGACATTCAGCCAAGTGACGGAGCTAAGCCCTGGAGGATGGTACAGTGCAGATGCACCCCGGGGCTTGTGGAGATGGAACCAGATGGTGCATCAGGCATCCTCTGAGTGCTGAGCCTCCTGTGTCCTTGTGGTCCTGCTATTGTCAGCCAGAGATGCAGAAGAGATTCCCTCCTGCCCTAAAACCGATGGGGAGTGGCAAGCGTGGACTTGAACAGCCCTGAAGCAGACTTAGTGATCATGTGCCTCCAGCAGGAATCTTAGCATGTGACTCCCGTGTTCTTTCTGTTTGTCCTTGGCACCATGTGCCCTGAATCTCACCTCTTCTGCTACTGAATCAGGAAGGAAACAGCATGTCCCCAGCAGGTGTCAGCAGCTCCGAATGGCAGTTTCTTTGGCCTCAATGTTATGGATAAAACTGTTAAGGAGATAAATATTTGGAAACTAGCGTCTCCCCATAACTCACCCCCTCTTCCCATCTACTTAGCTTAAATGATTCGTAATTAATTGTACTTGAAATACTTTAGTATTATTTTTGTTGTGCATTTGTTATCTAGGACGATGTATGTGTGATGTGTCCTTCACCCCATTAAAATGGGAGCTCCCTGAGGTCAGGCCCTGTTAAGTTTTTGTCTTTATCTATACCACCTGATGCTATGCCTAACCTAGAGCAGGCACTCAATCAATTTTACTGATTGATTAAAAACCCTGCAGGTCTCGAAAGCACATTTGGGGCTATGTACAGAACTTTGGACATTTTTCTTCTATCTTACCTATCTCATTGGTCAGTGCAGACCTATCCTAAGTGTAGACACTGAGAACTGAAAAGTCTTTGTACAAATCTCACTAAATTTTCATTGTCATAGAATTGATCGCCATCACATTTGTCTCAAACAACATAAAGATTTTTTTTCCTATTTTTTAAAATTAAAAATACTCAAAATTAGAAAACTTTTCCTATATGATTCTTACAAGATAGCATATGAAGATAGCCTGGGCTCTGAGAATCTTTGTAAATAATTTGCTTTCAGTATGTAAGGAAATGAAACACTTAGGATGAGTTCAGTGTTGAAAGCCCTTCAGAGCCTGCCCCCTCCTCACTTTCCAGTCTTCTTATGCCTTACTCTCAATATGTACTCTTTGATTTAGCGACACAGACCTCCTGGCTGTTCCACAAGACATTCTACCTGTGCCTCCAGGCATATTCCTTTTTGATTTTATTCTTTTGATTTTAATTAAAAAAAATATATATATATATATAAATCTATTTTCTGGTCCTTTTTCCTTCCTTCCTTCCTTCCTTGCTTCCTTCCTTGCTTCCTTCCTTCCTTCTTTCCTTCCTTCCTTCCTTCCTCCCTTCCCCTTCCTTCCTTCTTTCCTTCCTTCCTCCCTTCCTATTTCTGTCTTCCAGTCTTTCTGCCTATCACTTCTTTTATTTTTACATTCAACTAGGGGTGGGGTTTTGTTGTTCTTTTGTTGTTTTTCAGTCATGTATGACTCTTCCTGACCTAATTTGGAGTTTTCTTGACAGATATTGGGGTACTTTGCCATTTCCTTCTTTAGCTTATACAGAAGAAGAAACTGAAGCAAATAGGGTTAAGTGACTTGTCCAGGGTCACACCACAAAGACGTATCTAAGACAACATTTGAACTCATGGAAGTGACTTTTCCTGACTCCATGTCTGGTATTCTATAAACTATAGTTTCATGTATGGATAAGCTAGAACCTGGTTGCAATTTCATCCCTGAAATGGAACTCTTTTTGAGAAAATTCTTTTACTGACCCAGATTTGCAAACTTCTCTGCAACTTTGGGCCTTAGGAGAGGTACAGAATAGTAAATGGAAAGGCCATCTCAGTCCACTAAGACCCAGCTCAGCACCTTCATCCAGGATGTGTCCGACTTTCCATAAGACTTTCTTATAGAAACTTCTTCATGTCAGAGGCTCATCCACTTTGGATGACACTCATTTGGGAAGTCCTCTTTGCCTCTTAGACCTCACTTTTTGATTGGTGGATTTCTCCCAGAACCCACAGTTTAAATTAGAGAGCCCTTAAACCCTTCCCTCCACTTCAGCTTCCTTTTAAGCTCTGTCTTTGTCCATTGGAATGTGGGTTCTTTGAGGAATGAGGCTATGTGTCTGTTTGCATATTTGTGTTCCCAAACCATGCCTGGAACCTCGTAAATGTTTAATAAATGTTTTTACACTGCCAGACTGATATGCACTGAGTGACTGTGAACAAGTCATTTAACCTGGCAATAATCTAGACAGCTCACTGGGATGTCCTATGCACACATAAACATCCGCTTTGGGGAGGACATGGAGGACAATTTCACAAATTGAGCAGACCTGGAAGGAGCACCATCTGTACACTCCTGAACTGAAGAAAGCCAGCTTCATCTGAATATAGATGGCTGGGGGCCTGTTATCTGAGGAGAGAAGAATCTCAAACTCAGAGGGCAGGAGACTGTGATAAAGTTGCTGAATGTTGTACATCGAGAGGAAACTGCAGAGTCCTGCCTTGAGAGTTGGGGCATTCTGGGATCCAGCTTTTATTCTGATACTTGCCATCTGTATGGTGCTAATTTGAAAAAAAGTATGTTCTATCTAAGACTCCTTCACTTGACATATATGTTATATGTGTCTATTCATTTTGATATCTGTCTTTTTATTTTTATACGAACAGTACTCTGTCTTTTTTGTCTGCTTCTCTCTCTCTCTGTCTCTCTCTCTCTTTTTCTCTGTCTCTATCTGTCTGTCTGTCTGTCTCTGTCTCACTTTCCCCCCATCCTGCTTCCTTCTCCTTTTGCCTCCCTTTGCATGTCTCTCTCTGGGTATTTGGAGGAGGGAGGGATACTGAATTCTGTTTTGCTCACAACGATTTTGAGAAGCTTGGGAAACATACGTGCACTGATGTCCAAAAGGCTGTTGATAAACACATAGGGTTGATGCTCAGGAGAGTGATGCTGGTCAGATATGTAGCTTTGGGGTTTGGTCAGCATAAGAGGTAACAAATAACAAAGATCATAGGAATCGAAGAGTCAGGAAAACCCGATTTCAAATTCCACCTCTGACATTTGTTATCTGTGTGATGACTTGGGAAAGTCATTCATCCATCCATCCATCCATCCATCTATCTATCTATCTATCTATCTATCTATCTATCTATCTATCTATCTATCTATCCATCTACCTACTTATCCACCTATTTATGCCTAGAAAGAGCCCTAAAAAAGAGTAAAGTGATATAATAACATTTGTAAACTGTGGTTTAAATCATGTCGCCAGAAATATTGTCTCAGCTTGAGAATTCACAGTTTATTTTCCCCCTCTGGGGTATTTCTCCTTCTTCCCAAGCTTTCTAGGACTATTCAATCCCTAAAACTAAAACGGGATAATAAAGTCATCCCTAATTGCTGTTAATCAACACAGTCCCACTGTATACAATTGTTTATTCTCCTGCCAGAAAGGGGGAAAACCAAACCAAGCAGATGAGTAGTGGTTGAAATGAAGTGATTCTTGCTGCCATAACTCATTCCCTGCTTAGAGGAAATGCTGATTTTATTTCCAAAAGATTGCTTCCCTACACATTCTAGTTACATGACTCAAAAGAATCTTTATATGGAAGTTCCTTTAATAGGCCAGATTTTTCCAGATGGAAGCAACCCAGCATAATACAAGGAATGGGAATGAAAACACTTTTCCTTCTAGAATCCTTAGGAGAAAGGTGGACTCCATTTATATCAGTTCATCCTCCATCACTAACTTTCCAGAGAAATGAGAATAAAGACAAGTCATTCATGCAGTTGTTTCTAGTTTGGTGTTTTGAATTTATTGCTATCTTTTTTATGTATACCTCATCTATATTTCCCATAACCCTTGTCCCTACCACCTCTTCCCAGAAAACCATACCTTACAGTGAAGACATTTTTTTTAAATGAGCTCTTGCTCATAAAGAAAAACAAAAAACTGGGCAAAACCAATAAACTCATTGAAAGAAAAAAACAAACAAACAAACAACTTAAGTTTACAATTTTCCACACATCTGTGTCCCTACTTCAGCAAAAGATGTGGGAGAGAAGTCTTCTCAAGGCTTGGTCATTATAACTGCAGCTTTCAATTTTGACTGTTTTGTGATGGCTCATTCTCTGTTACCCTGCCATAAATGCAGTTGATGGCACCAGGCCTGGAGTAGGGAAGATTTGTCTTCAGGAGTTCAAACCTGGCTTCAGACACTAGCTATGTGACTTTGGGTAAGTCACGTAACCTTGTTTGCCTCAGTTTTCTCCTCTGGAAAATCAGGCAGAGAAGGAAATGGTAAACATCTCCAGTGTCTTTGCCAAGGAAAAACCCAAAAAGAAGTAGAAAAGTCAGACACAACTGAAAAGATTAAACAAGTCATTGTTTATCTTGTTTTCTGGCCTTTGCTTAATTCACTTGGCATTCCCATGAATTCCCTGTTTCTCTGTATTCATCTACAGTATTTCCATTTCTTTGCCTTCATAGAACATATTGCTGTAAAAGATTTTTATTTATGCTGAGCCTTCCTTTCTGTCAGTATTTCCCTTGATGTGTACAACCAAAAGTGGAATTTCTGTGCCAAAGGAAACACACATGGCAGGTATTTTATTAGGATGATTCAAAATCCCTTTCCAGAATGGTTGAGACAATTCACAGTGCGTTCGTGTTCACAGTGCGTTCGTGTATTCACACAATACCTCCCACATCAGCTCTTCTATCTTTTCTCATCTTTGCCAATTAGTTGGTCAAGGTGAAATCTCGAGTTTGTATTGATTTGAATTTCACTTATTATTAGTGACTTGGGCATTTTTTCATATGGGAAAAAGGAGACAAGCATCTCTGTCGTGCCTACTGTGTGCCCAGATCTGTGCTAAACATTTTGCAAGTATTAAGGCATCAGATCCTCCCAACAACACTGGGAATCAGATGCTACTATCATCTCCACGTAACAGTTGAGGAAACTGAGATAAATGGAAGTTAATTGACTTGCCCAGGGGTTATTGTAAAGCTAGCATGTCAAAGGCTCCATCTTAACTCAGGCTTTCCTGACTCTGAGTCTCATATTCTATCTATCTTGTTAGCTAGACGGTGCTGGTTTCTAGTTTCTGATTTTTTAGAGAAATTCTTTTTCTCATGCTTTGACCACTGGACTCCTAGGGCATGGGGTGTGGTTGTTTTTAATTTCTTTGTCTCATGCTTTTTGTCTTGGCATCAAAGCTATTACTAGCCTTCCTTGCCATCTCCCATCAAACCCTAGTGAGAAGAAGAACAAGCAATTAAGCACCAACATTTGGCCCACTATCACCACCTGCTAATGGACATCATATCCCCTTCCCCCTCCCCCCTGGTCTTCCTCTACCTCTCAGCCATGGGGAAGGAAGATCAATATATCTCTCCATTCTCCATGATCTCCATATTTTTAAAAAATTTACTCCAACCTTGACTCGCTAATTGTAATCTCTTCAGATATACTGTTCCAGCAAATGCATGTATCGTGCTGATTTCCTTCTTTATCCATTGATGTGACACTTTCTGTGTTTCTCATATTCCTTTTATTTTGAAATTCTTAACCTGATGGCAATCCATATATTCATATATCATAATCTTTTTATTCACTGTCCAATCACTAAGCATCCATACACACATTTTTTTCTATTCTGTTTCTGCCACAAAGAATAATATCAATATTTTTAGTATGCTTTAGGCCTTCATTTCAGCCTTTGACTTCTATGAGGTACATACCAAGTTCTAGTATCATTGAAACAAGGGATATGGTCCACTTAGTCACTTTTCTTGCACAACTAAAAATTGTTATGCAGAATGATTCCAGGAATGGGGAACCTTTTAACTTGGGGTCCTCAAGTGTGGACTGAATCCAACCTTCACAGAATAAATCCTCTTAATAAAATGATTCATTTTGTAAAACTTGGTTTCATAAAAAAAGACCACATCCAAGGAACTAGAAGGCTGATGTGGCCTTGTGGCTGCAGGTTCACCAACCCTGGGATGAATTCAGTGCTCCACCAAGAGTGTATTAATACACCTACCTAAACCATAGAAATGTGATGAAAACATTCTCAATTTATACATATTTGATACAGGAATTTGTGGGATTTGAGAGTTAGTGACTGAGTGCCTACTATGTATAAGGATATGAGAACTAGGAAATGTTGCTTCCATAAATGATCTCTCAAGTTTATTTTCCTCTAAGCTGTGATGTTTGGAAGACAGTGGTTCTCAAAGGAAAATTCCAGAGATCCCAGGGAGTCTCCAACATCTTTTCCAGGAGTCCATGAGGTCAAAATTATTTTCATAACAGTTCTAAGGCCTTTTGATTTTGAATACAGTGTCTATTGAAAGACAGAACCTATAGAAACAATACTTCTTCCAGGAGGGATAATGATCCTCAATGAGTTTAAAGATCACAAAATGGTCCTGAGACAAACAAATTTGAGAATTGTTGTTTTCAAGGCAAGGTAGAATCTGCATCAATGATGCCCCTAAAGAGTGGGTGGAGTGGGAAGCAAGCTAGGATGCCTAATAGAATGAAAACAGTCAGGACACAGGTAGTGTAGAGTATATGCTTATGAAGGAAATTCCATTATTGTGATGTTATAGAGCATGACTGCATATCATGAGTTCTTTGACTTCCATGGTCGAGGTACCATCCTGTGCATTTACTCCACTGGGGTTAAAATAGAAAGTAGGCACAATTACTAATGTCATGTTAGGTAGTGGTGGGGGATTGGGGGTTACTTTTTATAAATTAATTTATTTTTAGTTTTCAACATACTCTTCCACAAAATATAGAGTTCCAAATTTTCACCCCATTTCCCCCCTCCCCAACCCTTAAGATAGCATGCATTCCCTCAATCTGCCCTCCCTTCTATTACCTCCCTCCTTCTTTTATCCCCTACCCTTCTATTTTCCTGTAGGACAAGATAGATTTCTTTACCCTATTGCCTGTATATCTTATTTACAAATTGCATATAAAACAAAATTTTAATATACATTTTTAAAACTTTGAATTCCACATTCACTTCCTTCCTCCTTTCCCATCCACCCACATTGAGAAGGCAAGAAATTTAGTATACATTGTACATGTGTAGTGATGCAAAACACTCCCATAAGAGTCATGATGTAAAAGACTAATCATATTTCCCTTCTTCCTATCCCTTCCTCTTTTTTGGCCCTGTCCCTCTTTAAAAGTACTTGTTTCTGATTACCCCTCACCTAATCTTCCCTTCCTTCTGTCACCATCACCTCCTCCTCCCACCTTATCCTCTTCCCCCTTATTTTCCTGTAGGGTAAGATAGATTTCCATACCCAATTGAGTATGTGTATCATTGCCTCCTTAAGCCAAATCTGATGAGAGTAAGGTTCACCCATTCCTTTTTACCTTCCCATTCTTCACTTCGAAAGTAAAAACTTTTTCTTACATCTTTTATATGAGATAATTTGCCCCATTTTACCTCTCCCTTTCTTTTACTCCTAGTATATTCCTCCCTCACCCCTTGAATTTTTAAAATATCTTCCCTTCTTATTCAACTCACTCTGTGCCCACTGGCTATATTTATACTCCCTCCAAATACCTAAATACTGAGAAAGGACTGATGAGTTACAAATACAATCTTTCCATGTAGGAATCTAAACAGTTCAACTTTAGTAAATCTCTTATGATTTCTCTTTCTCATTTACCTTTTCATGCTTCTCTTGAGTCTTTTATTTGAAAGTCAAATTTTCTATTCAGCTCTGGCCTTTTTATTAGGAATATTTGAAAGTCAGGGGGCAGAGCCAAGATGGCGGCATAGCAGCAGCAACACATTGCAGCTCTCACACAGCCACCCCAAAATACTGATAAAATAGGACTCTAAACCAATCCTAGAACTCCAAAACGCACACGAAGATACTTCCCACTAAAGTCAGCTCGGCTAGGAGGAACCATATCAGCACTGTGAACTGAAACCAGCCTGGCCTGAAGCCGGCTGTGCCCTGGAGGTGGCTGGGTGGGAGGAGCCTCTCAGGTGAGCGGATTAGCAGCAGCTGCGAGTGGGGATTGCTCAAGCGGGAGATAAGCAGTCCTGCTGAAAGGCCTCCAGAGCGGAAAAGTGAAAGGCAGAGGTTTTGCACCCGCCTCTGAGTTATAACTTCCCTCCCGCAGCCTGCAGACGACAGAGGGACTGAGCGATTGTTCTCAGGCCAAGAGCTCTTGCGTTGAGCGGCCTGGATCTGGATCGCCGTCTTGGGCCTCGGTTCTGGAGTCCTCAATATCAAGTCAGCCAGAAGTAAATAGGAAGAGTTCCCAGCCTCTTCCTGAGAGCTATGGCAGCCGGGAGGACCCCAGCAATTTGGAACAGAGCTTTTCCTTCTGGAAGCAGAGCTGCACAGGGATTTTTAAAAAAATCACAGACTGAACAACTATGAGTAAGAATAAGCATAAGAAGCAAAGTAAGAACAGTTCCCACACCCTAGATTCCTTCTTTGGGGAAAAGAAAGATCATGGCAAAGACAGGGAGGAGGAGAGCACAGCCAGAGCGCCCCCACCAGGTGTCTCCAATAAACATGAAGAATGCCTTAAAGCTAGAGATGAACTGAAGAAGGATTTTCAAAACCAAATAAGGGAAATGGAAGAAAAATTTGGAAGAGAAATAAGAATGTTACAGGAAAATCATGAAAAGAGAGTCAGCAGTATGACTGAAGAAATCAACATCCTAAAAAATAGATTAATTCAAATGACAAAAGAGGCCCAAAAAGCCAATGAGGAGAAGAATGCCTTAAAAAGTCGACTTTGCCAGCTGGAGAAAGAATCTCAAAAGCACTCTGAAGAGAATAATTCTGTCAAAATTAGAGTGGAGCAAATGGAAGACAATGACTTCATGAGAAATCCAGATACTATCAAACAGATCCAAACCAATGAAAAAATAGAGGGCAATGTGAAATATCTCCTTGAAAAAACCACTGACCT
>CM053586.1:358951308-358993839 GCA_028646515.1 Pseudochirops corinnae
ACTACATCCAACTGGAACTTGAGATACACAGGCACTACAGTTCGGAGATCCATCCTGCCCTACCAAAAAGTGACTTAGGAGAGAATAGACTGGGGGAGGGGGGACACACTGGGATGGCTGTTTTGGGGTGGTGGTTGGGGGAAAGAGGGGGAGAAAATATGTAACTCAAAATCTTGTGGAAATGAATGATGCAAACTATAATAAAATTTAAAAAAAAAGAATACTTGAAATTCTTCTATTTCATTGAATGTCCATTTTCCCCTGAAGGATTATACTCAATTTTGCTGGCTAGGTGATTCTTGGTTTTAATCCCAGTGTCTTTGACCTCTGGAATATCATATTCCAAGTCTTCTGATTCCTTAATGTAGAAGCTACCAGATCTTGTGTTATCCTTATCGTGTTTCCACAATACTAGAATTGTTTTCTGCCTGCTTTCACTATTCTCCTTTACCTGGGAACTCTGGAATTTGGTTACAATATTCCTAGAAATTTTGATATTGAGATATCTTTGAAGAGAAGGTTGATGGATTCTTTCAATTTATCTTTTACTCTCTGGTTCCACAATATCAGGGCAGTGTTTTTTTGTTTTTTTTTTTTTTTGTTTTTTTTTTTTTTTGCATTGTGCCTTTCAGATAGACCAACAATTTTTAAATGGTGTCTCCTTGATCTATTTTCCAGGTCAGTGTTCTTTTTTTTTTTTTTTTTCCAATGAGATATTTCACATTGTCTTCTACGTTTTCATTCTTTTGGTTCTCTTTTATAATTTCTTGATTTCCTGTAAAGTCTTTAGCTTTAGCTTCCATTTGCTCCATTGTAATTTTAAGGAATTATTTTGTTCAGAGAGCTTTTACACCTCCTTTTCCATTTGGTCAATTCTGTTTTTTAAGGCAATCTTCTCCTCATTGATTTTTTGGACCTCTTTAGTCATTTGGGTTATTCTATTTTTTAAGATGACATTTTCTTCTGTATTATTTTGGGTCTCCTTTAGCAAGCTGTTGCCTCAGTTTTCATGATTTTCTTGCGTCATTCTCATTTCTCTCTCCAATTTTTCCTCTTTTACCTTACTTCATATTCAAAATTGTTTTTGGGTTTTTCTCTGGAGGCTTTGAATGTGGGAGCTTTAACTCTTTGTTTTCTTCTTTTGATTGTATGTTTTTATCTTCTTTGTCAACAAAATAAGATTCTATAGTCTGAGCCTTTTTTTTTTTAATGCTGTTTACTCATTTTCCAATTCAATTCAATTACTTGACTTTTTATCTCTTGTTAATGGTAGGTCTCTTCTTCCAGTACAGAGAGTGTACTATCCCAAACTTCAGAGGTTTTGTGCACCTGTTTTCAGAAATACTTTTAGGGTCCTGTAAATTTTTTGTTCTACTAAGGTGGCATAATGAAAGGAAAGGTGTTTACTCCTCTCTGGGTTTGTGCTCTTGTCTACCTTGGAACTATGAGGAGGATTCCCTCTCCATTGCCATCACAAGCTATGCTACACCAGCACTCCTCCTTGCCCAGGAACACCACCTAGGACGTGAACCAGATTCAAGCACAGGCGAAGGAAGATAATCTTACTCCAGTGCCAGCAAAGAGATCCTTGCAGTGCTCTGTTGATCAGTCTCTCTATTCCTCCCACCATCTGTGGTCCTAGAGCATTGGAAGCAGCCACCAATCTGCCACTGCCCTGGGGTCACCCATGTCCCATAGACCTTTCCTACTGACTTTCTAAGTTATCTTTGGCATTTGTGAGCTGAGAAGTATGGAAACTCCCACAACTGCCAGTGAGTCAGCACCCTGAGACCTGATCCAGGTCCACTGGGGGCCCAGTTTGTTCCCATATGACCAGCATTGGTCTGCACTTTTCCCACCTACTGCAATAGATGTTTCCTGCCAACACTCCAGGATGGCCCAGACTAGAAATCTGGTGCATTCTATCAGCTCATGGATTCTGCCACTTCAGAATTCACTCAGTGTCATTTCCCACAGGCACCTGGAGGGATCTGAAGGAGAGCCCCAGCAAGTCCTAGCTTCTACTCTGCCCTCCTGGCTCTATACCCTCTTAAAGTAATTTTATAATCTACTTCTTCTGCATGGGTTTTGATAAAATAGAAGCCAACTCATGTTCTATGTGGCATATGTACCAAGAAAACATATCGGTCATATTGCACGTAATGAGAGATCTGTTTGGCCAGCCCCCTGACATCATCACTATACGGCGCATTTGCCATTTTAGCCCAGGTAGCATTCATCTATCCATCCTGAATATGCAGGGCAAAATAGTGGAGAGAGGGCTGGCCTTGGAGTCAGGACAACTTGGCCTCAAGATCTCCTTCTGCCACAGACTTTCTCTGTGATGCTAGACAAGCCATCAACACTCTCAGTGCATCAGCCACCGGTGAAGACTATAATCCCAGAAGATGGACAGAGATTAGTCTGAACAAAATCACCTCAAGGGACCTTTCAAGTTTGGTACAACATATAGATTGCTGGATGTGACATCAGATGGCTTCAGCTTAAATGCTCCTCCTTCCACTTACTCTATGTGTAACCTCAGGCAAGTCACTTTTAATATCACATCCTCCCATTCCTCATATGGACAATGGGGGGAGGTGGGAAGGGGTGTTGGCTACATGACTTCAGAGGATGTTCCTTCCAGGCACACACATATGATGTTCTGATTATTTATTTAGTAAAAATATGTAGAGAACTCACAATTCTCAAATTCTCCAAACAAAAGTTAACACACACATACACACACATACACACACTCATACACACACAAAAGTAGGGGCCTAATTTCATGATTGATAGGTGATCTTTCTTTTTTTTTTTTTGTCTTTCAGTACTGTTTTCTGAAATTGTTTTTTTTTCTCAACTCATATAGACTTTCTCCCTTCTATTCTCTCCCCTATATTCATCATAAGAGTTATGAAATTTATGTCTTCTGTTTCACAGGTTTCCCAAAAGGTACTGAGTATTCTTCAGTTTTAAGACAGGATACTTTGCATTATCCAGAGATCTAATGTACATGTATCCCATCACTAAAGACTAAGAAATAATTATGAGGTAGGTGACATCCTTTCTGGGCCTCACTTTCATCTCTGGAAATCTATTGTCTTGAGATTCCCCTGTTTCTCAGCCTTCAGTTGAGCATTCTAGTGGTCTTATCCTCCCATGCATCATTTGATTAAAAGATAAACTCACTATCTAGAGATTTCCTGAGCTCCTACCACTATGAAACCCGCCTGTCTGGGACCTTTCTTTGCTGCAACTGGATTATTTGAGCAGCTGATCTATGCATGCACTTATGATGTTGATGAGTAATCTTATTAGCCTCTCTTTATATGAGATATTTGTATCCATTCAGAATTGTGTAGTAGGTAGTGTGCTAAACTGGGAATTGCTTTAAAGATTGCTTCTGACAATTACTTGCCATGTGATTATGAATTGTTTCTAGAGATAGCTAGATGGCCCAATGAATAAAATGTTAGTCTTGGAGTTAGGATAGACTTAAGGTGAAATGCAATCTCAGGTGTTTACTAGCTGTGTGACTCTGGGCAAGTCAATGAACTTCTATCTATCACAAATTTCTCACCTGTAGAAAGGAGATAATGATAACGCTTCCCTCCCAGGATTGTGAGGGTCACATTGGAGAGCATATATAACTTGCTTTGCAATGTGCTACATCAATTCTGGTTTTCATTAGCTATAGTCATTTTAAGTGACTTTAGAGCCCATCTACTCCAATGTCCTCATTGTACAGAAAAAGAAACTGAGTCACATTGAGTGAAGCAACTTGTCCTAAGTCACCCATGAAGTCAGTCAGTTGACATTATTTTTAGAGGAAACTTCTTGTTAAACACTAAGGGAAGGTCTCTAACATGGTCAGTTTCAGAGAAAGGAAGAGATCTTGAGTCACAGATCAAGGCAGTATTCAAATCTCTTCTGATGGGCAGGCTCAGTTTGGCTTACACACACAGTAATGATACTTCTACACAGCTGTCTCCTACTTCCCAAAAGAGAGAGATTAAAAGATTCTATCATAGATCCAACCATTCTGCATGTCAGTTCTGTCTTATTCTACATTGGAGAAACATATGATGTCAATGGGTCCTACAGGAGCAAGGAATGAATTCACCACCAATAAGGCTGCTGTTTATATTGCAGACCTTCAGGTCCTCATCTGAATATATCATGGTAGAGAAGGGCTCTGTCTACCTTCTTCCTTACCACTAGCAACTAAGCACCAACTGTTACCTGCAGGCAGGTGAACACTAGAGCCTTGAGTGGCAGTACCCCCTAATTCCAGCTCTTCTGCTTCCAGTCAATTTCTGACAGCCAGCAACAAAGGAAAGAGCTTCTATGGAGAAGAGACCATTCATCTCCACCAACTGCCAACCATAACTCACAGCAAATTCAGAGCCTGCCTGACTGAAGCAGCAAGGTTCTGTGAGAAAGAGGTAGGAGGCAGCATGTGATAAGCAAGCCTGTGAGACCACTCACACCACCATGTTGACCCCATCTCTGTTTAGACACCAATGGAGACAACCCAGGATCCTGAATCTAAGATCCTTGGGTAAAGTAATGCTTTTAGCTCAGTGCCCTCAGTCTACATCCTAGGAAAACTCCTGGGAAGATGCAGCCTGGCCACTGCTCCTGTGGACTCAGCCAAAGCACCTGAACACAACCAGAAGAGAAAGTTCTTAGTACTCAAGTCCTTAGCACTGTCAAATGGCTCAATATGGAGACTGGTATCATTCTTTCTGTGGAAATAACATTAAAGAAGGGCCATTGCCATGGAAGCTTTCCATCTGATTTGCTGCTATAAGTAGCTATAGGTGAGGTCTCTTCCATTAGAACTAGAGCTTTTTGAGAGCAGAGGGTGTCTTGCTTTTTATTCATATTCCCAGTGTTTTACAAATCGTAAGTGCCTAATAAATGATCCATTAATAGATAAACATGGAAAAACTTGCACAAAATAATGGCAAGTGAAATGAGCAGAACCAATTGTATGCAGTCATAGTGATCATGTTTAAAGAACAACTTTGAGTGATTAAGTAATTTTGACTATTATAAATGCCCAAATTAATTACAAAGGACCTATGAAAGATTATGTCATCTGCATCCAGAGGAGGGAAAACCTAATAAACAGGAATGAATATATATATATATATATATATATATATATATATATATATATGTGTGTGTGTGTGTGTGTGTGTGTGTATATGTATATATATGTATACACACACACATGCACATATATGAATATTTGTGTCTAATGGTAGCCATCCCAAAGTTGGTAGGATGAGTAAGGAGAAAAAAGAAAGTTACATAGTAACTTTATTATATATTTAAAAGAAAAAAAATTGTACATAATATATTTGTAATTTTGTGTGCAAAAAATGTAAGGAGAATTAGATATATGGAAAAATAAAACAAAAAGTGCTTCATTTATTCATCTATAAAATTCAAGGTTAAACTGAATGGGCTCTAAGGGCCCCTGTAGCTGTGTCTATGGTCTCTCACATCTACATAGTGTTAATAATGTGGATGATGTTTACTCAACATCCATCTATCCAATATTGACCAAGATTTCCTCAGCCCTTTACTAAGTACAAAACAGTATGTTAGACCTTGTTTAGTATATGTTTGCCCTATATTAAGGGATTCTCATAAATGGAAATAACTCCAGCTGCCACTTAGGTCGATGTGAAGTCTCTCTAGTCTACAGCATGTCCAATAAGTGTTCATCTAGATTCCATGTAAATACTCCCGGGGGGGGGGAAATACTCCCTCACAAGGTAGCCCATTATCTTGAACCACTTCATGACTCAGTACTCAGGAATCATGAGATAACTGTTTAATGAGCCTGGAGTCTCATCAGAGGACTTTGAGATATCCCAATGTTTTAACCTCACAACAACAGCATAATAAAGGAACGGCTCCATTTCCCTTTTCAATTTCTCCCTACCCCTACATTTTTTGAACAAGTGAATTGGAAGCCTTTTTGTGTATTAATTATAACACAACAGAACCAGAAAGAACAGCCAATTAGGTGACTTGATTTAGCATCACCATGTTGTTTATAGATAATGACATAATTAACTTTGTACATGGGTCAATTACTCAATTTCCTCCCTTTCTAAAAAACTCTCAGATTGCAAGATTTCATGAATTTCATGACACTTTTGTGTTGCCAATTTTCAGAAAAGGGGGAAACAAAGGAATGAATGAAAAGGTCTTTACCTAATAAAACCCATTATGGGTCTTCATATATTGTACTTGATGTAATCTATTTTCTACCTGAATTAGCATGATTTTTATCCTAGTGATTTTTTTTAAAGTTTTGGGGCAGGTTTTGAAGGCTTCTTAGGAATAATGCATTGATGCATTGAAAATTTATTAACTACTGACCATATATAAAAGACATCTAGCCCATTTTGGGAATAAATTGAGGAAATTGAGTCCCAAAGTTGTGAAATAAGTTGCCCAAGGTAATTCTATTTAGTTGCAGAGGAAGGATACAATTTCTATTAATCAAGTACTGTATCCCACTCCCTTATCCCTTAAATTCTTTCTTCTTTACTATGGCTGACATATTTACTGATATTCTTGTCTCTAAGAAACTCCCATTTTGGAAGACTTTTTCCTTCCTATCATTCAAGATAAAGGAAATGATGAAAGAATAGGGAAGAGAGAAGAAAAATAATTGGAAGAAGGGGGAGAATGAGAATGGAAAGAAAAAAAGGTAGGATGAAGAAATGGGAAACAAATTTGATTTTGAAAAATGGCTTCCAAACAAGTATCCATAGTCACAACAATTGACATGGGCTTAGTTTATCAAGACAATGACCACTGAAAATCATAAATTAATAGTATCTTTGCTAAATTATTAAATGTGATTATTTTGAAAGTCCCCTCCTATAATTGAAAGACATTATTTTGTTGACCAGAAATTTTCCAAGTTATCAAACTAACAATCTCCCCATTCAAGCTATTTGAGTAGAGGTTGGCTTCCAGGATTTTCCACCGTTGAGCAGGAGAATGGATGCATTTGTTATCACATTGGTTATTTTATCTCTCAACATGTGGTTGGAGTGGGATTGATTTCCTATGACATTTATTTACTTGAAATGCTGGTTTACTTAGCTTATTAATGTTTTCCCCTGAACTTTGTTAATATAATTGGAAAACTGCCCACATGTCAGTCAGTTTCCAATAAATAATTAGAAGCATAAACACTACAAAAGTATGAAATCCCTAATTTGACTCATAAAACGCACTTGGAAAGTCTGAAATTTTTCTTCATTCTCATTTTGTAAAGGACGTGTTTGGAGCATGTCCACAGCATCTATACAGTTTTCCTTTTAATACAAAGAATGACTTCCCTAATCTGTCCATAGTAAGTCATTATTAATTTGGATAGGTATGTGGTGCAGCGAATAGAACACTTTACTGAGAACCAGGAAGACTCATCTTTTGGAGTTCATATTCATTCTTAGACATTTACTATTTCAGTTACCATGGACAAATCACTTAACCCTATTTGCCTCACTTTCTTATCTATAAAATGAACTGGAGAAGGAAATGTGAAACCCCTGCCTTATCTTCGGCAAGAAAATCCCAAGTGGGGTGACAGAGAGTTGTACACAAATGAAATGACCCAACAATAACAAGTTATCCAAGCCGATGTATTTCAATTTATATTTCTGATGTATTTCTAAGTCTAAGAACACTGATTGATGATTACATATTTCAGAATAAGACTTTCTTCTACTGGCTAGGGATTCAAAGGTCTCCCAATTTCCCTCTTTACTTATATTCAAACTTTCCTCAACTCATTCCTGAAAACCAGGAGAAGACTCCTCTACTTATTTGAGACCTAATTACTCAATGTTTCATAGGGGAGGAAAGAATTATTCTATTAGTCCATTCTCTATATTCTATGAATATTTCCTTCAAGATGTCATATACACACAAAGAATACAGACTTCTAAAAGTTAAAATTTGGAATTGAAAGACATATAGATGGAATTCCATATATTTGTGGATAATCATATAAACTTCAAAAGTGCAGATCAGAGCATTCCAAAGTTAGAAAACTATAGAAATCACAGCAGAAAGAACACTGATTTGGACCCAGAGGATGGAAATTGAATCATGGATTTTCTATTAATTATTAGTATTACCTTGAGTAACTTGTTTCTCCAGTTTAAAAAAACGGAGGCTAATTTGAACTCTGGCTCAGTGCCAGACACACAGTAGGTGCTTAATAAATATTGGTTTAATTGCCTTAGATCTAAGATCTCTTCGAGATGTAAATGCCATGACCCCATAAATGTTATTTCTAGTGCCAACTTGTAGTGAAAGAACTCAGGTTGTTTCTGACTTCATCAGCCATAATCAACAAAAAGATAAACATATTATAAAACACTTTGGAGATAAACAGATTCGGACAAATTGACCGTGGGTTCCCTTAACTGAATTGTTTTCTATGTATGATATAAATAATAATAGAAAGAGAGGGAGAGGGAGAAGAGAAAAAAAAAGAGAAAGAAATGAATCATTTCTGTGATAGTAGGAAGTATTGAAAATATACAGATATAATTAAATTTTATGGCAAAAATTATCATCCTTAATGACTTTGTATTTTTATGGTCTTCAGGGATATCTATATCTAAATATATTACACACCTATGCATAGATGCATGCCTTCCCATATGTATGTGGGGGGAAACCCCTTCCAGGACTGTGGATCAACAACTCTTCTTCAACTCAGGACTTAGACTGCTCTTTGGGGAACTAAGAGCTGAAATGTCTAGTCTATGGAAGGAACCAAAGCTAGAACATATTGGAGGCCAAACTTGAAGCCTGGACTTCTTGACAGCAAGGTCAGCCATCTGTCCTCTACATATTACTTTCTTTCCTTCACCTCTTCCGTCTCTCCCTTGTTTCAAGAAGAGTCTTTAAGAAGGAAAACAATTATCAACTAAAGAGTAATTATCCCTTTGTTAATAGTCAGTTCTGAAAGTTGAATTGCTTCAGTGTTTTTTTAATTAATTGATTTGTTTATTTACTCTTAGTTTACAAGATTCAGTTGCACAATCCCTTGAGTTTCAAACTTTCTCCCTTCCCTCTCTCCCCCACTCCCCATGGCACCTGCAATCAGATATAGGATCTGCAAATACTTTCACACTGGACATTAGTCTGGTTGTATAGAAGGGTTGTAACTAATGGAGTGAACAATGGGAAAGAAGAAACAAAAGCAAACATGGAAAAGCACAAGAGCATGTAGATTGCTTCAGTCTCCATTTAAACTGTTCTTTCTAGCTCTGTCTCTGAATGTAGACATCTCCTTCCATGCTGAGACTTGCAGAGTTGTCTTATAACTGTACATTGCTGAGAATAGTCCAATTTATGAAAACTGGTCATCAAACATACTATGTGTCTGTGATTGTGTATAAATTTTTCTTGGTTCTGCTATTCTCACTTAGCATCAGTTTGTATAAGCCTCTCCAGGTAAATATGAAGTCCATCTTCTCCCCATTTCTTATAGCACAATAGCATTCCATTGCATTTATGTAACACAACTAGGTTAGCCATTCCCCAATTGATGGGCATCCCCTTAATTTCCAATTTTTTGCCACCACAAAGAGAGCTGCAATAAATATTTTTGTTCATGTGGGTCTTCCCCCCACTTCTATGATCTCTTTGGGATACAACCCCAGAGGTGGTATTACTGGTTCAAAGGGTATGCAATTATTTATAGCCCTTTGGGCATAGTTCCAGATTGCTCTCCAGAATGGATGAATCAGTTCACAGCTCCACCAACAATACATTAGTGTTCAAATTTTTCCACATCCTCTCTAGAATTGTCATTTTCCTATTTTGTCATCCTAGCCTATCTGACTGGTGAAATGTGGTACCTCAGAGTTGTTTTGATTTGTATTTCTCGAATCTATAGTGATTTAGAGCATTTTTTCATATGCTTATAGATATCTTTAATTTCTACCTCTGAAAATTGTCTGTTCATATCCTTCAACCATTTATCAATTGGGGAATGACTTGTATTCTTACAGATTTTACTTAATTCCCTGTATATTTTAGAAATGAGGCCTTTATCAGATACACTGGTTTTAAAAATTCTTTCCCAATTTCCCACTTCCTTCTTAATCTAGGCTACATTGGCTTTGTTTGTACAGAAACTTTTCAATTTAATGTACTCAAGGTTATCCATTTTGCGTTTTGTAATGCTTTCTAACTCTTCTTAGGTCATAAAGTCTTCCCTACTCCATAAATCTGACAGTTAAACTATATATTTCTAACAAAGTCCAACAGCAGGAGATAGTAAGAGAAACCCCACTTAAAGTTACTGTTGACATTATAAAATATTTGGGAATCTACCTGCCAAAACAAACCCAGTACCTATACGAACTGAAATTCAAAACACTTTTCACACAAATAAAATCAGGTCTAACTAATTGGAAAAAAACATCAATTTCTTGTGACTGAGTCAAGCTAAATATAATGAAAATGACAATTTTACCTAAATTAATTTGCATATTTAGTGCCATACCAATCAATCTACCCAAAAATTACTCTATAGAGCTAGAAAAAATAGTGACAAAATTCACTTGGAAGAAGGAGAGGTCCAGAATATCAAGGTAATTAATGAAAAGAAATGCTAGGGAAGGTGTCCTAGCTGCACCAGATTTTAATCTGTGTTATAAAAAGCAGCCATCAAAGCAACTTGCTATTGGCTGAGGAATAGAGTAGAGGATCAATGGAATGGATTGTGTGCCAAAGACTCAGTAGTCAACAATTATAGTAATATACTATTTGATAAACCCAAAGACTCTAGTTTTGGGGATAAGAACTCACTATTTGATGAAAACTGCTGGGAAAATTGGAGTATAGTATGGCTGAAACTGGTCATAGACCATCATCTAACACCAGACACCAAAATCAAGCCTAAATGGGTACACAAACTAGGTATAAAGGTTGATATTGTAAGTAATATGAGTTGTTTTTTTTAATAGGACATTAGCAGTCATTATCCTATGGAATTATATTTTGGGTCACTTTTTTTCATTTTTCACCAAGGAACAAATTGCAGTTACATCCTTTATACCCAAAGACTATCTGACATAGAATTGATACTTTACCAAAATTCCAGCAACAAAGAGTAGTTAATAGAGCACTATGCTCAGAGTCAGGAAGAATTCTCTTCTTGAGTTCAAATCTGGCCTCAGACCCTTAGTAGCTGTGTGACCCTGGGCAAGTCACTTAAATTGGTTTACTTCAGTTCCTTATCTATGAAATGAACTAAGGAAGGAGAAGGCAAACCACTGCAGTACCTTTTTCTGAGAAATATACTTCCTGAAAATGACTTATAAACAACCCAATATGAAAGAAGAAGCAACGTTCACAATGTTTACTATTCTTCCCTGCTAGAAACACCTGAATTTAAAACAACTTCATGTAAGCAGAAACACTAAGGAAATACTTCGTTAAGTAAATAGATGGATGATGTTGTCATGATGACATATATTCGGAAATTCCATTAGTTAATACATATCCCTTAACACATTTCATCGATGGAAATCCCCAAACCTTCATACTCTGTGATTAATCGATATGGCAAGTGTTCTTGCTATCTGCCTCTTGTTCAAGGGCCACTATCACATCTTGAAATTCAATGCAGTAAAATGTTAGAAATGAGTCATTTTTCTTCCATCATTCTACTTTTCTTCTCTCTCACAACATTATGTTTTTGCATTTGGGCTCAGAAAGTGGAAAGTCTGATGCTGTACAGAAGAACCTGATCATATTTGAGAAATAGAAATTAATGTCATATGTGACTCCTTGAAATTTTACTCAGATAATTTAACTCCATATATTGCTTTTATTTTCACCCCTCAATGACTGCACACTGATTTATGTACGGCCAAATTAATGTCATCTTCCTTCTTACAATGTAGGACCCAAGCCATCTCTGCCTTCATATCATGAGAAGCAACATTTCTGGGCTCTCCCACAAATCGTCTACAACACATCCACCCACCATAGGGCTTGGGGCTTCATCTATTTATCTTGTCATTATACTGGTACAAATGACACCTGAAAGCTTATAAGGAGTTCACTAGTTCTAGCTCATTCTTTCCCCATTTCTGGTTGTCCTTTCTTTCTGCTTATATATCACATGGTTTAAATAAACTAATACTTTAGATAACCCAGGATAAATGGGAGTCAATAATCACTAGAGATTGAATCAAAACTCTAAGAGAAACTGCTTTACTTCTCACTTTTATAGAACTGTGGAAAGCCTTCTCATAAATGCCAGTACTTTGGTGCATCCATCCTGAGCCCTTAAAGATTTATGGCACGGGCGGCTCCGAGGTAGAAAAGGAGAAAGAGGCTTAGAGAAAAAGAATCATCTTTGGTTCTCAATGCGTTTGCTCTTGTCTGGATGTTTGGTCATGTAAATGTCTCTAACAATTATGATCACTAACGGAACTTACGATAAGAATATATGAACACAATGACAATGTGCCTTTTGTTTCAGTCACCTCGAAAGCATTTCAGTCTCTAAATATGGATCCTTACAAATCCCGGCCGTTAGCAATCCAGTGAAGTGAATGGAAACACTCCCTTACCTTGTACCGTTAAGTGCACCTGCATTGTTCTAGGCGTGTGTTGAGTCTGCACAGAACACGTGTATGGCCCATCATCTGTCACATCAACATTCTGTATCTGGAGGCTGTAGTCCCTTTTATTTAATGTGGAAATTGAAACTCGAGGATCCACCGACCACTTATCACCTCCCGCAAAAATAATACTTGACCGGTTCAGCCAGGCACCCTTTGAAGCTCCATCTTCCAAATAACACCTGAAAATTACAAGAGAGAGAAAATTGTTAATCAAAACGAAAATGTGAGCCCAACTAAAAACCTCTTTGTTCGGCCTGCATTTCTGTAGGCCATATAATGATGAGGTGGCAGGTACAAACATAAGAAATAACAGGGGGGCCAGGCAGAAGTTTACAAACTCTTTACAATTTTATTTCAATTGCAAATGAAGCAGGACTGATAGAGGAGGTCTTTGTTTAAAAAAAAAAAAAACCTCTTCTTTAAAGCTTGGAAATGTGTTTATTTTAAAACGTATTCCACCCTGAAATATGGCTGACAGAGTACTTTTTTATGCAATCAGCCTTTGCAAAAGTGGACTGGAAGGTGCTGTAAGGGGAAAAATTAAAAAATAAAAACAAAAACCCTGGACTCTGGGTCGGGGTGAAAAAAAAATCCTTGTCCGAGGGGTGGCAGTAAGTTCTGAGCCCATCTATCCAACTCCTTCATTTACAGGGGAGGGTAATGAGGCCCGAAGACCTGAACATTTTCCCTAGCATCCCCTAGGGAGTAAGGAGCAGAGAAAAGATGTAAGCCTGGCCCTTCTCATTCCTAATCGATGATGGTTTCTACTATTTCTGGAGTCATGACTCTGAGACTTTTAACTAGACTTTAGACAAAATATTTTGTCTCTCTCAACTTGTTTCCTCATATACCTTAGAAAAATCATAATATTTGATTGCCTACATCTTAGGGTTTTTAAGAGGATCAACAGAGGAAATAAGTCTTCCTAATTATAAAGCTCTTGCAAGTGATTATTATTTTCTGATTCTCCTAGATTTCTAATAGTGGAAAACGTAATTCAAGGCCAGCTTTTTCATATGAATCATTCACTTGGGCAGTCTTTTGGTGTAGGTAGAGCAATGCTTTTGAAAAGAGAGGAAATGGTTGGAATCTCACCTTTTCCACTTCCTAACTTATGTGAGTTTGGATACCTCATGTCACCTTTTGGCCCCCAGTATTCCTGCCCATAATACATGGGGCTAGTCCAAGGTGACCTAAAATGTCTCTTCCAATTCTAAACGAGTAAAGTGTCCATCCTGGGCTATAAGTAACAGATGTAAATGGCACAGAGTTCACACTATTGGGCTGAAAGACAATAGCAGTGACAAGAAGGAGAAACACACATCTTTATAATACCTTGGGATTACCAAAGGTGCTTCTTACATATACTAGGTGATTTGAGTCTCCAGACAATCACAGGAAGCAGAGGGTACAAGGAGGGCAGGGTATATCCCATTTAAAAATATACTTCCTGAAGACCTTTCATATGTATGTCTTTGTCATTTAGGGAAAGGCTTTTGTCTTCCTGCACCTCCCAATCTGGTAAAATTCTCACCTCTCAACCCTTAAAAAGAGAAATCACTGAGCAAAACACCTGATGCAATGACCACACCTGGGCCCATCCATCCATCCATCACATTCTGTCCTAGCAAAGCCTTTGGCGGTCGGTCGGTCTCTCTCTCTCTTTTTCTCTGTCTCTCTCTTTCTCTCTCTCTGTCTCTCTGTCTCTCTCTCTGTGTCTCTCTCTCTCTCTCACTCTCTGTCTCTCTGTTTCTCTGTCTCTGTCTCTCTCTGTCTCTGTCTCTCTCTCATCTCTAGTGCCTGGTACAGCCACTGGGGTGATGTATCTACTTAATCATTGCTCACTGAATTGATCATTGTTAAATGTAATTTACAAAATGACTCACTCAGGGTCCCACGGCTAGGAAGCAGGGAGACTGGGTGGAAGAATATGGGCTTGTGCCACTCACTTTACCACTTTTATGTCTTCCCAACCTAAGGGCTGCCTTTGATGCCTTTGAGGTGCACGTTATTGCTTCAACATAATGGATATAGTGAAGATACCTTTTCATTGGGAAAAGCAATGAACATATGTTGGCAGAGGGGTCAAAAGGCCCTATTTTATAATGCACGCACATAAGTATGTATATATGTATGTGTGTATAGATGTATATACACATGCAAAAATTCCTATGTTTACATTGTGTGTGTATATGTGTATATATATGTATACACACATGTATACTATTTGCATGTATTTATTGCTCAATCCCATGGACATTTATTTCATATTTCTTTTTAGCCAGCTATAACAAGCCACATAATGAACCAAGTAATGCATTTCTGAGCATGGTGGCAATGAGTGGATTTGGAGGCCAAAGAACTCTTCTTTGCACATGTGCCAATGCCTTTTGCAGAGCAGAGTGCATCTCTCCCAGTGGGGAGAGAGTGGCTGCTCCCTGAGGGAGGGGTCTGTCTTGTTTCTAACTTGGTAAATCAAGTGTTTAAGTAAGGTATCTGGCTTATAGAAGGCACTTACTAACGGCCACTGAACTGATGTACCAAACACCTATGGCTGTAGATACAGACTCCATGTCTTTCCTTTTTAATCATGTATTCCATTCCACACAGGAACTAGGCATTTGAGAGGCAGCATGAGGATGGGGGTGGGCCCTGGTGACTGTTCCCAAGGCCCACATTTCTCCACTTCATCTTGAAAATGTTCCGTTACAAATTAAAGACTGGTTCTCTTAAATGAGTACAAAGTTGAGCTATAGAATGAAAATACACATACATCGAAATGGTTTGACAGCACGTCTCCGGCATCCCTTAGGGGATTGAACATGGGGCTGGAGATTGCTACCAAATTGTAGCTGCCTGCAATGGGGCGGCCACGGCCAACCGTATGAAACTAATCAGTCCAAGGGAGGAAAAAAAGGTACAAGGTATATTGCAGAATCTAATTTGCAGTCAGTCGTGCCTTCTGCAGAATCCAAACCAGTAGGAGTCTTAAAGGTCACTGTTAATTGAAAATCTTTTTTCCTTATGTATTCAAGGGAGAAAATGTAGCCCCCCTTTTAATTGCATAATTAAACAATTATAGCAGTCCCCATTCTTAGCAATATGTGGCAGGATGATGGGAAGAGGACATGTCACATTTTCAATATCATTATTTGGCATCAATATAATAAGCAAGGCACCCAGGTAACCATATGTAGGAATCTAATCCCAAATTAATCACCACTTAGGTATCAAACACATTTTTTTTTACATATAGCCTTTGGAAATTAGAAAAAAATTAAATATTACAGAAAATTACTTTTCTAACCTACCTAATATAAGATAAAAAGCCAATCCCATTTAAAAAAATTCGTTCCATTCATGAACAGTCTTTTCTTATTTGGCAGCTGGGTGACATATTGGATAGAGTACTGGACATGGATAAGCATTACCTGAATTCAAATGCTGCCATGGGTACTTAGTAGTCCTGTGGCTTTAGTCATATTAATTAACCTCTCTGCAGCTTAGTTTCTTCATCTGTAAAATGGGTAGAGTAGTGCTCCTCATTTCATAGGGATGGCATGAGAATAAAATGACCTAACACATATAAAGTAGTTTGGAAACCTTAAAGTCTTACACAGATGCTAACTATAATTATGATGACTTAGAACTTACTATATATGTGCCATTTCCTGAGTGCACTGCTGGGCCAAGGGCCTAGTATTAGAATGGGCAAAGCCATGTCATCAAAATTCAAATCCATCCAATTGAGCCAGTATTTATGAAATCACTAATGGCAATTCTTTACAAACATCTACATTGACATACAGACATGCATGTGTGGAAACACTTGTACTGAGTGCAGAGAAATGTCACCTTGAGCCTTAGTGTAAAGACATCCTGGTGTGTAGTGGTGCCCTACCAATGCAGTTCATGTGCATGTATACACAGCACAATACATGTTACATATATATACTTACACACATACAATACATGCATGTGTGTATGTGTGTATGCATGTAACATATGGTTTTGGAGAACTGCAGGGGAACTGAGAGGCTCTGATATTTCACCATGTTGTTATAGCTAGAATGATTCAGAGTAAGGACTCAAACTGAGCCACTTCGCTTACTCTAAGACCAATATTTCATTCACGGTCTTAAAATATTATCATAATATTACTGTTATCATTCTTATTTCATTCTTATCTCTATTTTAAAATGGAGTTCAGATAAAGACATTCCCAGGGTAATTTTCTACTCTGCTATTTTTTTTCTATGTAGCAGTCATTGAACTATTAAAATGTAGGTAAAGAAAATCGTATATTTTTAAAGGGAATACAAGTGTTGATGTGGCTGATCATCTTCTATACACCCACTGAAAATATCATCAGGCTAACTTCAGTAGACTAAAGGAAGGAAAGGCTGCCTCTGTCCACCCATCTAATTCTGGAGCCCACTCTTTGTCAAGTTGCATTGTCAATTCAACATATATGAACTGATGGGCAAACTCCAAAGGTTTTCTATCCAAAACAAATCTTAGTCTGAACAACAGGCTTTCTGAAGTTAAGTATCATCCAGGGGAAATTGGAAAGGTTTTCTTGGCATGAAGTGGCTGAAACACATTATGAATCAGCAATTAAGAAGTGGTGAAATGATGTCATCGATGAAACATCCGATTGAAAAAGAAAACAGCCAGGGCAACGGAAGACTGGCAGAAAGCCCTGGGGCTCCTCTGTCATCTGTGTGATATTGAGCAAATTGGAGGGGAGCTGACAGTTACATCCAGGAAGGACACAAATCCCCAATTTTAAGTATAGGTTTGCTTTCTGAATGTAGGGCCTTGGGATGGCGGAGCCAACATGGTGGCATAGGAGCAGCAAGGTACTGCAGCTCCCACACAGCCACCTCAAATACCCATAAAATATGACTCTAAACAAATTTTAGGGCTCTAAAACTCACACAACTACACCTCCCGCTGAAGGCAGCTCGGCTGGAAGGGATCATCTCAACGCTGGGAGAAGAAACCAGCCCAGCCTGAAACTGTGACTTGGCCCTGGGCGTGGCCAGGATGAGCCTAGCCACAGCTGGAGCTTTAGGAGAATGGATCAGCGGCAGCTGTAGCAGTTTTCAGAATTATCAAGCCATAAGAAACAAAGACTAATTGAAAGGTCAGTGGAATTCAGCTAAACTTGGGGGAGAAAAGCAGGCTGGCCAAACTGCCTCTAGGGCAAGGAAGTGGCCATGCTGCAGCAGCCTCCACATAGCTGCTTCAGAGCTCCCGGCCTGCAGACTGCAGTGGGGCAAAGCAATCATTCAGAGGCCAAGTGCTCTTGTGTTGAGTGGCCTGGATCTGGATCCTGGTCTTGGGTGGTGGTCCTGGGGTGTGTTTTCAGTGAGCCAAACCTGGTGGAGGCAGCATAAAAAAAACAGCCCCCTAATAGCTCTGGCAGCTGGGAATACGCCAGTGATTTGGGACAGACCTCTCACCTCTGGAAGCAGAGTTCCACAGAGCTAAAAAAATCTTTGACTGGCCAACATGAACAGGCAAAGGAAGCAAAATAAGAACAGCAACCAAACTCTAGATTCCTTGTTTGGGGACAAAAAGGATCAAAGCACGGAATGGGAGGAAGGCCACACAGTCAGAACTCCTGCACCAAAAGCTTCCAAGAAACATGAAGATTGCCTAAAAGGCATAGATCAGCTTAAGAAGGATTTTGAAAACCAAATGAGAGAAGTGGGGGAAAAATTGGGAAGAGAAATAAGAATGATGCAAGAAAGTCATGAAAAGAGAGTCAACAATGTGACTGAAGAAAATAACACCTTAAAAAATAGATCAACTCAAATGACAAAAGAGGCCCAAAAAACCAATGAGGAGAAGACTGCCTTAAAAAGTCAAATTTGCCAGATGGAAAAAGAATCTCAAAAGCTTTCTGAAGAGAATAATTCCTTCAGAATTAGAGTGGAGCAAATGAATGTAGGGCCTTGGGAGCTTCCTGAAGCAGTTAGGTTACACAGTGTAGAGAATGCCAGGTCTGGAGTCAGGAAGACTCACTTCTGTGAATTCAAATCTGGTCTCTGACACTCACTAGTTATACGACTCTGGGAAAGTCACTTAAACCTGTTTGCCTCAGTTTCCTCATCCCATAAAGTGAGCCATAAACCCCAAATATGGTCATGAAGAGTCAGACATGACTGGAAAACAACCGAACAACAAAATTGCCTGATTATATACACTAGGGTAGTAATTCCTCATGGGAAGGTGCCATGTTTTCTTTTTCCTTTCTATCTCCCCAAAGGGCCCTAGTAAAAAAAAACTGTGCACAAAGCAATTTTGAGTATCTATACGTGATCTGAACAGATATGAGTTTGATGACACTCTGGACCTTCCATTTGGCCAAAGGTTCTAACAATGCCATATTTGGATCATTTCGATTAAATAATTATTAGATTGACCATCAAATGTTCAATGTTGTAGATGAATCTGAATTAAATAAAACTTCAAAGAACTTACTATCTAGTGTGGGAAACATGATAAAAAGGTTTAAATCTTATGCTAATTTATGCTAGTAGGCCAAAGCAGGAGGTATAATAACAAAATTAGAGCTCTTAAACCCAATGGAGAAACTGGGGAGGGTGAGTGCTGAAGGGGAAAGACTCCTTGATTTGGAAAATAGGACTTTGGCTTGAATTTAGAATCTTCTACTTTTGGCAATTACTTAACTTCTTCTGGTGTTAAAATGACCAATTCTGAGCTGAAAGAGTTGGAATAGATAACCCTTCCTATCTTTGAGTCTGGGACCTGATGATCCATCTATAAAATAATATTTTCCTTAGACTTCCTGGAAGAAATGGGATTTGGCCTGGGTATTGAAAGATGAACAAGAATCCTTAGTCTTTGGCACTAGCTGGATTTCTTCTCATCGAGCTGCATTCAGGATCATCACACTCAAGCTAGACTAAGCCTGATTGACACAGACTATGAGATAGATTCTCTCCTGCAGAAAAAGGATTGGAAACAAGGACAATGAGAGTTTCCTTCCAGGGAAAATTAGCATATCCAGGTAAAAATACCTGCTTGAAAATGAGGCCCATGGCATCTTGTGAAGAGTGCAGCTCTTTCATGTTACTAAGTCCCTCTAACACATTGTAAAAAGTATACGTGCTAACTGCCATAGCCAATCCATAACTCAGCAGGATTCATTTTGCTTTATGGAAAGAGATCAGCCCCACTGCAGATGTATTGATTAATGAAAGCCCTGATGGAATACCACTAATTAATAAAAGAAGAAAAGCCTAACTCCCCTGGGATTCAAAGGCAAGTCATTTGAAAATGATGTTCCAATGGACAGGTGAGCGAGCTCTCTGACTTCACAGCTGTCCACACATTGTACTGGGTATTTCTAAAGCAGACAGTAGAACAAGTCTTCAAAAACCAACAAAGGAGACCGATGCTGTGACGTGTTCAGAACATTGCCAAGTCTCTATACTGTTTCTCCATACAAAGAAGGTTTTGACATCCTGGCTTCCATGCTGAGCACAGGTGAGCAGAAGTGAAGCAGTGATCAAAAGGCCCACTACAGATCCTACCTCATATTTCCTACTGGCCGCACTAGCTTCTAATGGCTCTCATCTGTGTTACAACTGGAAATGTGAATAAATTATAATAGTTAAATCAATATTCCAAATTCCCATTAGACCGTACTCTGAGGCTATGAAAAATCCCATTCTATCTCCTTTTAGGGGAAATTATCAACAGAATAACCAGCAATTTTTCTAATTAATGTCAATTGCATTCTGAATCACCTACTCTTCAGAATGGGGGGGTTTATTTCATGGTGCTAAATATGAGAATCAGCAAAGGGTAAGGTGTGTTATGGCCATTAACTGCTCTTAGTCTGTAATTTGGTTATGGAGAGGTAGATAGCTTGAGAATAGATATGATGAGATGTCTCTTTTTATTGCCTTTATGAGGTTATCACATATATCCTAGGCAGTAAAGTACATGGAATGATGCTTTCAGAAGACACTCATGTCTTCACCCTGTGCACTTTCCCTGTCTTTCCTCCCCTCTCTGGCCGCTGGCTCTGGAATTCTTTATTCCTCACATCAGCCTCTTGAATTCCCTGCCTTCTTTCCATTCTATTCCTTTGACCAAGAAGCATTTCCTAAGCTCTGCTTCTGCTAGTGCCTCTCCTCCCCATTTTCCCTTGAGTATCTCCTTTATTCATTGGTTTGATACTTCTTTACATATTGTCTATCACATCAGATTCTAAATTCCTTGTGGAAAGGAACTGGGGGCCAGAATTGGTATCTAAGGGGGAATTATTCCTTTGTGTGATGGAAGACCACTTAGAAAGAGAAGTCATCGGTCTTAAGGAAGTTCAAAACTGGGCATCTGGGATATTAAAAGACAGATTAACATAGGGAGACCATGTTTTGAGTTTATTGGGAAAGAAAGGGAGTAACTGGGAGACCCAGAGGTGATATCAACAAAGTTCATGATAGTCCAGAGAAAGTGAGAAGGGGCTGATCTCATCCCTTGATATATGCCCTCATTCAGTGAGCTTTGCTGTTGTACCTTTCTTCTGCTCCCCCTCCATCTGCTTCTTATGGCTCTTTATTTTTAGAAAGCCCCTCTCATGTTCAGAACTAAGGAAGAAGTTCAAATCTGTTCTTTCTCTATGTTGGAAGTCCTAAGAATGTAGAAGTGACTCTCTCCAGAGTTCTCAAGCTATAGTTGATGAATTATTAAAATAAATAATCGCCTCTTCTTCTTCAGTGGACTGACCTGAGACCTCCATCAGACAATGACACATCTCAAGCTTGACAATTTTTAATGGAATGACCCCCTTAGTTTGTCTCAAGGAACTTCACAGAGTATTAGAAACCATCAAAATGATTTTCAGCCTTCAGTGTCCAAAAAAAAGTACCATCGCCCTAGAGTCAGAAGACTTGCATTCAGACCTCACCCTTGACACTTAATTCTTGTGGTTTTATAAATGTAACTGCGCCTTGCTAGGTCTGTTTCATTATTTATTAAATGAGGACATTAGACTAGACTTTAGAAGCTTTCTGTAACTCAGATTCTATGATTCTTTCATTCTTTCTTCTCCCTTCCCTGAACTCCAATAGTATTTTGTTCACCCCACAGAGTTGCCATTTATGATAGATTCTTCAATGGGATCTTAGTCATCTCTCTATGTGTAGAAATATTTTTCTTCCAATTGGTTTTTAACTTCTTTTAGAACGAGGACTGCTTGATTTCACTCTGTCCTCCAGAAAGCCCAAGACACTGCTTTGTACAGAGTACGTATTCAGTAAATAGCTGATGTTTGATTGACTCATGTAAGGAAAGTACAGCCTTCTAATAAGAATTATGCTTAACCGTGCTGAGATGAGAAAGAAATGCAGTGATTGTTTAAATAAATGCTGATCCATTTCCAAGAGGAACATCAAGGAGTGTTCCAGGCTCTCATCAACGGTACTTAGGAGGACTTTTATCCTTCAGAATTTGTATGATGACCACAAACCCATTAAAATGGTTTCAGGGGCATGAGAAAATCAGAAATTTCTCTATTGTTCTTGGTAATTCCTTCCTTCCTTCCTTCCTTCCTTCCTTCCTTCCTTCCTTCCCTCCCTCCCTCCCTCCCTCCCTCCTTCCTTCATTCCCTCCCTCCCTCCCTCCCTCCTTCCTTCCTTCCTTCCTTCCCTCCCTCCCTCCTTCCTTCCTTCCTTCATTCCTTCCTTCCTTCCTTCCACCCTTCCTTCTTTCCTTCTATTCTTTCCTCTCCTCTCCTATTCCTTTTCCTCTGCTTTCTCTCCTCTGTCCTTTAATGTGAGATACTTGACTCTGGAAATCCTTCAGGATTCTCTCAGTGGCAGACAGTGAGAAGTGTTTTGAGTTGCTGGAGGATGAGTTCTGCCTTCCTCTCTCTATAGTTCTGACATCTCTTATTGTCGAAGGCTGATTTGCATCTCAGGACCTGAAGGGCTCATCCACCAAGGAACTCTACTGACAGAACAAAGCTCAGCCAAGTCCAGGAATAGAATAGAATTGGGGTAAATTGAGGGAAAGAGGACCACAGAACAGAAAAGAGATAGACAGCTCAAGACCATGACCTGTCTTCTGGGTTGAACAATTGGAGCTGACCACAGCTAGACAAAGATCTCAGTCTGGGAATTTTTCTTCCCCAAATAAGTCTCCAATTTTCTGTCTACTTAAAAATAAAGGGAAAATAAAAAGGAAGCACATTACAAAACATAAATATTATTTTCTTAAATAAACACATCTGTTTTTAAGTCAATTAGGAGAAAAAAGGAATGTAAAACTCAGATAACAAAAGAATAAAATAATAAAGGATGATACAGAAAGATTGCAAAGCCATCTCATTTGTCACATTAATTAAGAATGAAGCACTGTCATTATGGAATACTGAAATCTAAAGAATGAATTCTCATGTTTATTTCCAAAGCTTCTGCTTATCTTTAAACTTCCTGTTGGACACTGTAGAATTTTTTCTTAATGCAATTTGTTTTCCCCCCTTTAAAAAACATTCTCTATGAAGCACAAATTATGTTTTATGAATAAAAAATGGCCACATAGCACAATTAATTAAAGTGAGTACTGAAATAATTAACTAAAGTAGACATTAATCCTTATTTATCTCTTCACTCTCTTGAGAAGCTTTGGACCAAACGAGAGTCCAGAAGGAGATGAGAGTTCTGCATTAAGACATAAATTAAGGAGCACCTAAAATGACCACAACAGGCCATTCCACGAACTAGATCCAACTAAACAAAATGTACCAGGACTCATTGGGAGGAGAGGAGTTGGGATTCCAGTTGGCAAAAACCATTCCACGATTTCATGATCTTGAGGTTTGTCTCAGAGAGGTTGAGGTTAAATGACTTGTTCAAAGTCAGAGGCAGGATTCGAAAGAAGGTAGATATCAGGAAGACCTCAGTTCAAATCCAGGGTCAGACGCTTGTTGGTATGTAACCCTAAGCAAGGCACTTAATCTTGTTTGTCTCAGTTTTCTCATTTGTAAAGTGAGCTGGAGAAGGAAATGTCAAACGACTCCAGTATCTTTGCCAAGAAGCCCTCAAATGGGCGTCACAATGCAGCAGACAGCACGGAAATGAACGAACAACAACAACCAATGACTTTCTGACACCAAATGTAGCCTGCTAGCATCTATTTCTTGTTGCCTGTTGAGAGAGAGAGAGAGAGAGAGAGAGAGAAGGAGGGGGCTAGAGAAAGACGGATGGAGGGAGACTGTAAAAGAGAGAGGGAGGAAGGGAGATTGGGGAGGAGAGAGAGAGAGGGGTGGAGAGAGATAAGGAGGGAAGGAGAGAGATAAGGAGGGAAAGAGAGAGGGAGAGAGAGAGGGAGAGAGAGAGAGAGAGAGAGAGAGCAAACGACAAGAACACAGCACATTTTGATTCTTTGGCTTGATGTAATATCACTGGGGAATAGAATGTTTCACATCAATGAATTCTGCAAGCAACTGAAGCTTACCAGGTTAAGCTCCCAGCTCCCAAACCTCCTTTACCTTAATCATTTTTGGTGGGCATATTTCTCACATATATTATTCACTTTCCTACCTTCTTAAATAGGGTATAATGAATTCTCTTTTCATAGAATAACCATTGTTTCCAAGCTTTTCCTCTGTCCTTGTGTCTCCCTCTCACTCACTCCCATTTCCTCCTTTAGGTCACCATTTCCCATCCTCTTTTATAGTGATCAAGAGATCTGACCAAAGTATCTTCAGCTCTCTCCTTCTACACTGCCAACCTTTTCATTGGCACTAACTGAATCTCTCATTCTCCCTCTTTCAGAACAAATGTCTCCCCAATTCTGGGCCATAACAAGATCTCCTACTTTGGGCATAGATGTCTTGATTGGTTGTTTCTTCAGTTACCAAGTTAGGTTTGGGCCGTAGCCATGATTCACCTCATTCCTTACATTTCTCATCTATTGTCATGTGCTGGTTAATCCCTGTGAACACCTCTGTCTCTCCCACTCCTTTTGCAGGATTGGACCATATTTAAATCCCCTCTTGTCATTATTCCTAGAAAGAGCACTTTAATCTACTCTCTATGATTCCATTCTGACCCCAGTGACTTTGCAAAACAAAATAACCCTCCCTGTCCTGTACTCTTCTGTATGTGTTTGAATGAAGAATTTTGAGGTGTTTGGGTTACAATGATTACTCAAAAATGATTTAAAACTGCATTCATTTACTATTTTATACTTCCCTCAAGACCTTCCCCTTTCTATCATCTCTTCTTCTTACTAAGGCTCAGGGGGTAAGCATTTATTTGTGCAGAGTTTTTGCCCCTAGACTAAATATTTGTAGACTGAGGTTTTCGAAGATTTTTGTTCTCCAAGCTTACTACTGTCACTTCTCATTCCTGCCCATGTGACTGACCCTCATAATGACCATTTTTCCTTTGGCTGTTGTCAGGGGAACACATAATCCTTCTTGTTAGAATATCATACAATTCACTTAAACTGAATACAGTGTACCTATGGTCTTCAAAACATTATAGAAAGTCCTGTTAAGGATATAAAGTCCCTATCCTCAAGTTTTACAGTATCTTCTATTCAAAGTTATTTATATGTCTGCTAAAGGAAACTTCTAGGACTTTGGGACAACAAGTTCTTTTGTTCCAGCAGCTTTTTGCATTTCCTTACTGGATTTGTGCAGTTTTGGGGAGCAGGGGAGGGATAGATAGAAAGATAGGAATGGATTTTAAGTAAGTGGCCTTCTCATATGGCATGGGCAAAGGAGAGCCACTGGACAAACTATATTCTCCCTCGGTGCCCTGCTGAAGTCAGAGGTTAAAGGAGGAGTGCTGGCAAGTGGAGTTGACTATCTGTAGTAAATATATGGGACAAGAATGTCACCGACGGGCTGTTATGGATGGACGGCAATCAGCATGACTGGATGGCGTGACAGTGTTAGTGACATCACACATTCATTTAATTACTGAATAGGCCACATGAGCATCATATTTGTTTGCCAAGAAATTGCCTGGATTTCTTCTTTCCTTAACCAATATTTTATCATATTTCAATCCATCAAAAATATTTATTAAGTACAAATTATATGCCAGATACTCTATTAAGCTGAATTTCATAGAAATTATATTGTATCACATATCTGAACAAGATAATTAAAGGATTCAAGTCCATTCACTCCATTTGGTAAACTCCTAGACCTTACTATGGGCCCCGAACTAGAGAGACAAATAGAAACATGCGCTCATATGCACAGCACACACACACACACACACACACACACACACACACACAATGTTCTTTGTGACTCACTTACTTAATATTAAACTTCAACATTAGGACTGCATACCATACTATTTTGAAATAATTCCACTGCTTATCTCTATAAATTTTCTTCTTTTTTGAGGAGCCTAAGCTGAACTTTCAATTTTTCCTTATGACATTGTTTGTATCATTAAATCTTTTATGCTCTAAGACTCTTCCCCTGCTAACATTATATAAAAACTCAGTAAATTACCATGAGGATTCAAAAATGTTTGGGGGATTCTGGATATGCCCTAATTACTCAATGGCAGAATTAATTTGGCTCCAGAGAATTGGGCTGGGGATACTAATAAAAAATGAACCAAGGTTTGCAGCCGGGCCAACATGTCGAGGTAATTACTTGGATAGGATGAGGTTAGTCTGGGTGGGGAATGATGACAGCTGAATGAAGAAAACAAGTGTCCTGAAAATGAATAATGTTATTCTTTCATTCAACAAACATGAGGGCATCTACTGTCTACATGCCATTGACCTAGGTACTGTACATATATGAACAGTTTTTAGATGTTTTACGTAATCACCTTTAGCACACCCCAAATGCACTCGAGTACACACACACACACACACACACACACACACACACACACACACACACACACACATGCACACATGTACTTAAACACATCAACACATTGGACTAACAACTACAGATTCTTGAAATTGCAGAAGATCTGAGTACAGAGAGAAAGTTAACATAACTCATGCCAATCAACAATGAAAATCTCCCCAAAGTTTAAAAACGCAACTATTGACCTGAGTCTAATAACAATGATTCTAATTCTCACCAGGTCTTTGCTAATCCTAAGTGAGAATGTCTTTGGAATCTGGTAGATTCCCTGAGTTGGCCCTGTCCTTGGGTTATACTCCTCCTCATTATGTGCTGACCTGCTGTGCCCTTGTACTTTTTGGATCCCAGGGAAAAGCATGTCTATGAGGGAAGTAAAATTCCTCCGCTGAAGTACAACTGGAGTAGTATTGTAAAGACAAATTTCCAATTAAGCTCAAGGGCGGCTCCTGCCTCCAAAGGTCCTATTCCTTCGTTTCATATTCTAGAATTAGCCCATTTCTGAGTTGTCTCAGTAGGTCAGCAGAATCCTTGGTCATCTGGCATAAGTGATCTGAGGCATTTTGATAGAAATCTAAAGACCAAGGTGTTGATTTCTTTTCCCTGACTACACAAAAGCAGGTGCTGCTGGGGTGGGGAGTCATCTGAGGAAGTGACAATAATATGAGGGAAAACACTGATAAGACACTAAAAAGAAAGGAAACCTGGAGAGAAGAGGACGAAGCACTGCTATGATCTGTTCATTTGTCAAGCAGCCATGCTGGAACCAAAGGAAAATGCCATTTCCATTTAGCTCACCATTGCTCTTCTTTGCTCTGATTTTTCCCAGGACTTGACATTCCGTCTCCTGGTTGTTTTTTTAAACAATTCTCAAAGATCGGAACACACATCCTCCTCACTTTTGTATTCTAGAATCCCAAGGTTTTGTTAATTTTCAGCTCAGCAACCATGTCTTTAAAAAGTCCCTTCCTTAACTCCTCATTATTAACATGCCCCTTATCACTGAAATGAAGACTGGCTTCTTTCCCTGCGTTGCATTTGTTACCCCATCTTGGTTATATTCTTTTTCCCCAACAGAGTGAGAGCCATTGCAGTTGGGGTTTCAAAGGGTGGAGGAAATATGGAAGGAGAATATTCGTACTGTGTTGGCCATACTGCAGAAACACCTGGAGGTGGGATGCTATGTGCTAAAAAGACAGATTAATGCCAGATGACAAAGGGCTTTCAATGTTCAAACAAGGAGTTTGCATTTGATTCTACAGACAAAAGAGAGAAACAGAATTTTCCTGAGCAGAAGAGTAACATGGTCAGATATACTTGAAATGGGAAGGGAGAGGCAGAGGCAGAGATAAGAAGACTGCCTGAACAGACAAGGAGTGAGGTAAGGTATCTTCAAATTTTGCTAGTAACTATGGGAATGGGGAACAAATGTTGCCAGATGTTGGGAAGGTATCATTGATAAAACTTGGCAACTGACTGGATATAGGAGATTAAGGAGGAGGAAGAGTAAAAAATGACACAGAAGTTGAGAATCTGAGGAGTTGAACAATAATGGTGTCTTAGGTTGAAAACAGAGATGATAAAAAGCATAGTGTGTTCAGGATAAAGGAACTGAGTTCAGCTTGAGACAAATAGTTTAGACATTTATGAGACATTCAAGTGGCAATGGCTAACAGACATCTGGAAATGTGGGACTGGAACTCAGAAGAAAAAGGAGGACTGGATATATAAAACTGAGAGACATTTACATAGAGAGGATAATTGAACCCATGGGAGTTAATAAAATTCTGAAGAGAAGATAAAAAGGTCCAAGACAGACCTCTAAACTTCCCCTCAAGTTTGAGGTCACTCTAGAGCAGTGGTTCTCAAGCTTCCTAATGCCATGACCCTTTAATACTCATATGTGGGTGTACTTACATGTGGGCAGACCTGCCTGGAAACAAATAGAGGAGTGGTGCCTCAGTTCCTAAGACCATTGGAAATATGTGTTTTCTGATGGTCTTAGGCGACCCCTGTGACCCCTGTGAAAGGGTCGTTAGACCCTCAAAGGGGTTGCAACCCACAGGTTGAAAACTGCTGCTCTAGAGCTTTCCCCTATGGTAGAGTCACATCCCTATTGCCTTGTAGAAGCTTTTTAGGATATTTTAATAAAAATAAAAATAATAATAATGCCATTTGTGCAGTGCCTTATAGTACACAACAGCATAGTGAAACAGATACCATTATTATTATCTTCTTACAGTTGAAGAAACTGAGGCTGAGAGAATTTAGATGAATTGCCCAGGGTCCCACAACTGTCTGAGACAGGTTTTTGAATTCAGGTTTTATTGATTGTGACTCCAACATTATCCATGTTATACCACTCCTCTTTTAAAGCAATCTTATTTATCCTTTCCATTGATCAGGTACTCTGGTTTGGAAATTTAATTCGTCATTTTGTGGAGACAAGATTGATGTTTTGTTGGTTGTCCCCAAATCCTTCCAACTTGTCCTACTCAACTTAACTGACAGTAACTTGCTTAACTTAATCATATCCCCGTGATCGATACTATGCCTAGAGTAAATGTTACATACTTGCCTGAAAAGACAAAAGATCATTCTGGAGCAGTGAATGGAAGGCAAGGAGAGAATGATCAAAGAGAGCTGCCTTATTAAACAGAAGTTCCCAAATTATTGAAAGGTTGATACATTTGCAATTCCTTTGAACTTGAAAGATTCACATCCTCATACATCGCTGATTCTGTTTTTAAGCCCTTGTCCTATGGAACATTCTATTTTCCCACATGTTCCCCAATCATCTCTCCTCAGTCATAAATCTCCCACATGAAATTGTCAAAGCCACATATGAAAATCAAAGCCCACGGGGGCACTTTTTCTTATCTTGCACAGTGTATTATTTCCAAAGCAGCTAGCCTGTTCGTTAAGCATAGGCACCCTTGTAAAAAGCCGTGTTTGAGATATGTACTCCAGCTTTCCAAGGATTTTTTTTCACATTGACACTGAAATTTTCTCATTGTTCCAGCAATGGATAAGAAGCATGCTAGTCTCCTGGTTCCCAGTATTCTACTGAACTGGGGGCTGGGGGGGATGGTTTGCTGCCTTGCCTATGTAGGTATAAGCATGGGTTCAAAGGATTTTGCATTTGTCACACTTATACCCTGTTATCCTCATTCTACTTGTCTCTTTGATTACATACTTTTTTTTTTAAAGGAGTAACTATTTTTTTCTTCTAAAGCATGGCCCAAGTGGCATGTTAATACATTACATTTTAGATTATAACTTGATTGTCTTAAAAGACTCTTTCTCACCATGTTCTTAGTCTAAGAGGAACAGAAGTTGCAAAATAATACTACAGATTTAAAGACATCAACTGGCTCTTTAAAATAACATTTAACTGAGCTATAGGTAAATTAATCTGATTAAATTTCTGTTTGTAACACACAATGGTTTCACAATTAAGGGAAAATATTCTTGGCAAAACACATCTCAGGTTTTGCCAAACCCCAAATTGTCTTATAAATAATGTGAAACATTTGTCTGAACCCAAAATGGTGCCAGGCTCTTCCATCCTCAGTAGATGCCAATGGTCAGTATTCTCCAACAGCTGCTCATTGGGCTCATTGTAATGAGTTGGCTATATCTATCAGCTTCAAATAGACAGGTGTCCATATAACATTAAAGAAAGAATGCAGTTATAACATAGCTATGTGTGTTTCAACTGAGAGAATGAAGTCTATTTCAGGATGCTTTGGTTTAACTCTATGGGGAAATTCCTTGACTTTTAGGGTCAGAACAAAGTGTCAGGGTCAGATAACAAAGGCAGGGTAGACACTTATTTGGGGCAGATGGGGGCAATAAGCAGATCCAGCCCTCATCTTTCCTCTTCCATGTCCAAAGAAATGAGAGCCATGAAAAATAGAACATTCGGATTGCTTTTCCAATCTTCTACCTTCCTTTCATGGCATTTTGGATGTCTTAAAGTTGGCCTCCTTCAGCTTGCCGCTTAAAGACAGTAGGCTTTAATTAGAGATGAATATGACCTATTAGCTCATTTTGTCACCCCGGCTTGTCTCTGTGGCTGCTGTATATTACATACTCCCTCTTTGGTCATTGTTGATTTGCCAAGCATTACTTAAGCCTAGACAATTTTCTTTAACTAATTTCACTCAAAGTCTGCTTTTTTCTGCAATCCAACATTACTGGAGGCTCCAATCAATATCTCTGTCCTGACAATTTTATAATCACGAGGTCCTTGAATTCAATCTCATCTAACTTCTCAGGTTCATTTTGCATTTATGGACGCAGAACAGCCTCTGACACCATTTATTGGCCATTCAATAGGTTGTGAAAAGAGTGAATGCTTGGACTGTTTACTTATTTCCTACTCATTATTACTTTTCCAATTAGGGAGTGAATAATGTCAAGTCCTACAAAGGCTTAACTATACTATTTCAGAGACAGTTAGGTGATGCAGTGGATTGAGTCCCTGGGTTTGGAGTCAGGAAGACCTGAGTTCAAATCTCACCTCATACAAGACTTGCCTCAGGTTTCTCAAATGTAAAATGAGCATAATAGTGGCAGCTAGGTGGCACAGTGAATAGAGCTCCAGCCCTGGAGTAAGGAGGAGCTGAATTCAAATCCAGCCTCAGACTCTTAACACTTACTAGCCATGAAACCTTGTGCAAGTCACTTAACCCCAATTGCCCTGCCCGCTCCCCTCCAAAAAGCAAAAAATAATGAGCTAGGGTTGGTGTGAAGATAATATAAGATGTTATTTGTAAAGTGTTTAGCTCAGGATGTGTCACATAGTAGGCACTTAATAACTGGCTGTTGTTGTTGGGATTCCCCCTCTTCTTTCTGGGGAGTCCTAAAAATGGCTTATCATAGTTACTATCTGTAGTGAAGTCCAGAACGAGACAACAATCGAGCTTCGGCCGTAGGGAGATGGGCTTCTTCCCCAACAAAGTTAGTGGGTTGTTCTTTTTAATTAATCTGTTTCCCCCCCTCTATCTCCATATTTATAAAATGCAAGTCAAAGGAAAATATGACCGGGCAAAGAAATCCGTCCATTGTTATACTGAATAGTGATCTTTTCAAAATGGTGGAGTCTGGACATTAAAAAAGCCAAAGGAAACTGTAAGAATTCCTTCCAGAAATCTGCATGATAGGCATTGCTACAAGGATCTGTTCTATACATTTCCATGTCTACTTTGTATGGGTCAATGGTGGTTCATGGGAAAAACACCACCACCACCCACAATAGTATAATCTGACCCTTCATTAAGAATGGCGCAAAGTTGGAGTCTAGGGCGTCAATGGGCTGGGTGCACTCTCTCCTGTCCAGACTTTATCCCTTTTACAGGGGTCATTAGAAGACAACACATTTTAGGAGGTATGCTCATGAACTGGAAAAAGTTCAGAGAAGGGCCACCAAGAGAGTGACGTTCTTGAAGGCCATATTGTTTGGGGATTAGTTGAATTAATTGAGGATTTCTACTCTGAAGAAAATTTAGGAATAATATGTTGGTCATATACACAAATGTGAAAGGTTGTTTCTTGGAGGAGATATGATAAAATAGGAATGGTTGCATTGGTTTGACAGCTTGATGGAGCAAGGGGTAGAGCGTAGTTTCAAAGCACAATGTAGCGGTAGTATGCAGGGAGGGTTTAAGGGTGACTGGACATGGTGAACTCTCATCCATCAGGAGCTCAGGGCCCTTAGAGTAGTTCTGTGCATAAAGTGGAGAGGAGAGCGCAGGAGCATGGCAAGACAAAGAACTGGCAGAAAACATAGACCACTCAGCCAGGATCTGGGAACTTCACATCTTTTGAGGAAGTGTATGTCATCTCAATGGACTGTCACATTTCTGGCACTGAGAGGCTGAAAATAAAGTGTTGCTAGTCAAAAATATTTTCTTTTGGAAAAAAAAATTCTCAGTTGTTCTACTTATAGTAGGGAAAAATGGAAACTAAGTGCTATATCCAGTAATTGTAGGGTGGTGAATATATTATAAGGTATCTGTCCAGTGGAATATCACGGTGCTGGGAACATGATGCATAGGGTACATAGAAAGAAATGGGAAAGGACCTTGTAATAGCAAACACAATTGGCGTTCCCAGGATGGCTGCTAGCATAGGCTCTAAGATCTGCTTTACTAGAAAAGATAGATGTTCAAGGGGTCAACAATCTTTCTAATTACATCTGCCAGCTGGGGGAAAAGTCAGCCCCTGAACTTCAGAGAAAATACAAACAGAGAAAATACAAGCAGAGAAACAAAAACCAACAGAGGGGGCTTCTAACTGTTTGAGAAATTGTCACAGATCAACAGACAGCTCCATCTGTCTGACCAAGGCAATATATACATAGTTACCAGAGAGAGAATCACAAATATCTGGATTTTTCAAAGCCAGGGATCTTCTTAATGGCTATCCAAAGTCTCATCTGGTCAAATCATACAAGAACACTCTTCCATTCTTACATTTGGCTTTTGAAAAAACAAAAAAACCAACAGTTCGAATTCTGTCTGGGTATGTGCTACGATGATGCTAGGCAAGTCTCTTAACCTCTCTAAAATTTGTTTTTCTCGTCTGTAAAATGTCATATACCACACATATACCAACTGTCAATACCACACATAGGCATTTAGGCAGTGCAGAGAATTAGAACCCAGTTCACAGAATCAGGTAGACCTGAGTTCAAATGTACCTTCAGATGTTTCTGTGTGACCCTGAGCAAGGTACTAAACCTCTGCCTTTGGCAGTTCACCCACTTGTAAAATGGCAATAATAATAATACCTACCCCCAAGCTTTCTTACAAGAATCAAATAAGATAACAATTGTGAAGTGCTCAGCACAGAGTAGGTGCTCTACACATATTAATTATTAGGATGAGGATGATAATGATAATGAAGTCTCTCTGTTCAAATCCAGCCTCACACACTTACTGTGAGGCTCTGGGCAAATCTTGGCCTTCATATGCCTCAGTTTCTTCACCATAAAATGGGGATTTAACAAATAAACTCTACTTTGCAGAGTTTCTGTGAGGCTCAAATGAAACATCTTTAAAGCTCGTAGTCCAGGGCTTGGCAAATAGTAGGAGCTACATAAATGCATATTCCCACTGCCCATCACTCCGGGATAGTTGGAATCACAAAAGAGCAAAATGAATATATCACATTTTAAAAATTTTAATCCCTATAGAAATGTCAGGCACAGGCAGAAAACAAGATTATTTCTTATCTTTTAATTTGTTGGATTTCATATTTGTAATGCTAAGAGCTTTATGTAGGATTTTATTCCATATTGTTGTATACATTTATATGATCATTTCTCAAAAAAAAATCTTGTCTATTAAGATCTGAGCCTGTGATTTCATCTCTGCAGGGAGCTTCCATGGCAGATATTTCATCCAATGTGGATTGATTAGATTATAGTCTTTACACATTTTCTAGGGTGAAAGAAGAGGTGACAAGATATTACTCCCCGACACCTTATGGAAGGGATCCTTAGTGCTAGATAGTAAACATAGCTAGCACTTACATAGCACACACATGTCAGGAAGGATGTGAAGACCTCTAAAATATTATCCCATTTGACCCTGATAGCAGTCACAGCGTGGAGATCCCATTATCTTTCCCATTTTTCAGTTGAGGAAGATTAAGCAGACAAAGGTTAGGTGACTTGTATAAGGTCACACAGCCAGGAAGTATTTACACTAGGATTACAGCTTGGAGCTTCCTGAATCCAAGAGCTGAGCTTTTTGCATTGTTCCATCTCCCTGCGCACTGCATAATAACAAACTTTTCCAAATAGATTTAGATTTTTTTCCCCCTCCTCCATTTTCCCATGCTATATTATAAGGGCTATTTCCCTGGGAGGGTTAGAAGAAAAATTATTGCAAATATAGGTGACATAAAAATAAAATATATCAATAAACTTTTATTTAAAAATTGTTTTCTCAGACATTGAGAGGTTAAAGAGAGAACTCCAAAGAGGAGTTCCCCTGTAGATTAAAAGGTGCTAGAGGCCAGGGATCCTTTTGTTTTTCTCTTTGTACAGTGTCAAGAACAAGAGAGATTCTTAGTATTTGTTTGTAACTGACTGATGGGCACACAGCTAGGAAGCCTCAGATGCTGGCTGGGACACAGGGTTTCCTGGTTTGAGCTCAACTTTCACTTTTCCCCATCACCTCTCTTGGTAGTAAAATAATAACAATAATGCCAGTATTAATATATTGTGGAAATTAATTTGGTCGGAAACCTGCACCAAGTGAGTTAGCCCCAGTTCCTCGAGGGCAGAAACTACTTCATTCTGGCATTTTTATTGGCAGTCAGCACCATGCTCTGTGCCTAGAACACAGAAAGTATGTAAAGATTGATGAAAATTCAATGTTACCTCAGCATGAACTCCAGGAACTGGTTAAGGAACAGTGTAATCTGGTGAGTAACTGGCACTATCAGAGCCACCAGGACAGCCAGAGAGCATTCCACCCAACTGGTAATTCTACTTCTTTAGTTGAACAAACAGTCAAAGACAACCTAAGAACTGCACTAGTCATTTCTTCTGAGTCACCACACTAAATACTTAAGAAAGCCCTCTTCTCTTATAAGAAGAAAAATACAACCAAAGTGAACAATTTAATGAAAAGATCAGGGAAAGAAACAATGATGACAAACTCTTGGGATATGCCTCTTCATTCTTAGAAAACACTAGAGTTGGGGAGGATGAGATGAATGCCAACTTCTCTTGGATTAATAAGGTTGATGAATTCAAGAAAGGATCTTCAAATGCTTTGAAATTTGAATTAAAATACAAAAATGAGATTTCCAATTAAAAACTTGTTTCATACTATATTATGATGAGGACAATATCTAGTATTTTTATATACAGATAATTTTGTATACAAATTATGTTTTATACATAAATTTTAAATACAAACAATATTATCTATTATTTCATATATGAATACAAATAAATTTGTATATTCAAATATACAGATAAGAAGGACTTTTGAACATATAACAAGTTCCTAGCTCTATCTCTATCTGTTGATAGGAAAATGGGTGATAGAGACAGACAGAAATATGAACAATATTAGTAGATAGGTGGGAAATGTAAAAATCACTGTTTTTCATCGACATTATGCTCTCTAGTTGTCTAGATGACCTATGGAATTGAATAGCACCATGAGAGTAGAATGGATTTCCTTTAGATAATTCAAAGTTATTTTTAAATGTTTCCAAGTTTCTTCTGTAAACAAGATCTTATTTTATACATATTTGTGTATGTGTATATGTATATGTAAGCATATATGTATATGTATTTATGCACATATATACACATATACACACATATGCACACAGATACACATATGCACATTTATATATGCATTAAGAAATTTTACATCCAGTTATACTACGCTTCAAATTTTTTAAAGCTCTAAATGCAGATTCAATATTCTAGAAATGATTATTATGTAAATATATGTCATGATTGATATTTAAATAGTCAAAAATGTCCTTCCTTTTTAACTTCATCAGCTTTGCTGTTTGCTCACTATTTCCTGTGGCCGTGAATCTCAGCTTTGTGTCACGTCAGTTCTTTGAATCTTTGTATAGTAAAGTAATCACATACACAGTATTATACAAGTTATACGTATCCTTTGTATATTTTAGAATCCAAATGATTAAGTCATGTCTGTTAATACAGTGGAATTACCTGCTCCAAAGGTTCATTAGCACTGAAATCTGTATACAACATAGATTACATAATTTCCTTGAGGTGGGGGCATACTTGATTGCATCTGCCAATAACATTGCAAAGGAGCTCTGCTACCTAGAAAATAATGATGGCGGAAAAGGAATATTTTACTTTGCTGTGTTTCCAATTAAAGCAGAAATCTGGAGTCTTTGAGCAGACCCCCAAATGCTTTTTGTTGTTCTTTTTGCAGTTTGCTCCTTTTTACCTGCCCCAGCCTCTTTCCAGAATCCCTATATACCTTAATGACTCATCAGGATGTTGAGTTAGTCCAAGGAATGATAAACTTGTTCCATTATGCAGCCCTGTTTTCACCAGATTTAGAAATAAGCACATAACTAATTTTGGTTCATTCTGATGTATTAAAGTGAATTCAATTCAGTATGGACAACAGATTTTATGGGATTATATTTTATTGAAATGAATGAAGTAGTCATTTTCTGGAAGACTAAGTTTTCCTTTGAGAAACAATTGAACTATTCCTTCAATGCAAGTCTATTAAGTACACTAAAATAATGCCTGTTTTTCTCAAGATTAACCACATTGCCAGTTATTACTCAGCTTCCTTAAATTACAATGTTGTTAATAACATGGTGCTATTAAGTATTCTATAATGGGCTTACCCGAAAGCCCCACAGTTTTCTCTAAATGCTTTTTTTCAATGCTTCAAAGATCTGAAATTTCATCACTGTATCTGTTGTCTCCACTGGCAGAAGTCATCAACTACTCTACCCTACTGGCTTTTCATAAATTCCTGATGCTGAAAATGTTTTTAATTTGATAGCCAAACTTCTGATGTTTCAGGTTAGGGAACTGAAAAGAGTCTTTTTTTTTTTTTTTTGAAGAAGACATCCATTCCCATGGATAGAAATGGTAAACGTTGTTAGCCTAGCAGGTGTCTTGGGTATATTATCTCCCGGTATGGTCTTGAAGACAGTGAATATGTAGCGTCCATGGCATGCTGAGGTATCAGGAAAGCACCTTTGTGGAGAATATACATTTTATTCAATAATGAGCACTTCTGTCTTTGAAGACCAAGAGAAAAGATCAGGGCATATTTTAGAATAATTCCTAAAGATTTCATATCAATGTGCCATTGTATTCCTACAAGCCAGGTAAATACGGACTATACTTAAGAAAGTAATGGGAAATGAACTAGAAACCATTTCTTTGCCCTTAGATGTACTCTAAACACGGATACACAATTAATTCCTCATTCAGAATAATTAAGATCAACAATATATTGCAGAGAGAGAGAGAGACAAAAAAGAGAAATAAATGTAAAGATAGAGTGAAACAGAAAGGAAGAGAAGAGAGAAGGGGAAAAAGAGAGTGAAGAAGGAAAGATAGGCAGTCACTATATGATGTCTAACAGGGAAAAATCAGAAAGAAGGAAAAAGCAGAGTCTGCAAATTTATAAAGGATATAGAGAGATTGAAAACATGATTTATCAAATCCTAGACGTTATAAGGAACATCCTTTGAAGATTGAAAGGGACAAGATAAAATTAACTTGTATTTTAATAATGATATTCATATTTTATTAGTGGAAGTAATGTGCAATGTATTGCAAATTTGACTATACAATATTAGCTAATGCTAATGTTATGGGCCCTCTACGTGGTGCATTGGATAGAGCACCTGGTCTGGAATCAGGAAGATCGAAATTCAAACCTAGCCTCGGACACTTAGTAGCTATGTGTTAAGCAAGTCACTTGACCCCTATTTGCTTGTTTCTCATCTGTTAAATGGGGGCATGTGGAGAAGGAAAAGGCAAACTCCACCAATATCTTTGCCAATAAAGGCTCCAAATGGGGCCACAAAGATTTGAACGTGACTAAACAAGAGCAATTCAGATCCGAGACTCCAATGGGTCTCAAACATGGGCACATCTGAGCTGTTTCCAGCAGTCATCATTTTCAGATTTCTCCCGTGTGCCAGTCACCGTGCCAGGTGCTCAGGAAACAAAGAAAGAAGGAGCCCTGGCCCTGAAAGGAACCCACATTCAAAAAGGTAATGCAAAACCTATTGACAATAAATAATATGGCATCTTTCGGAGTAGACTGGAGGGGGGAATCGGGAAAGACATCACGTAGAAATCATGCTTGATCAAAGCTCTGAAGGAAATAAGAAAGTGTAAGGAGCATAGATGAGGTGGAACTGCTTACTAGTCAGAAAGAGGAGCAAGTATATGAGTATGGGGATGGGAAATGAAGTGACCTCTATGAGAAACAACCAGAAGGTCTGTAGGGGGTGCAGTTTAGTAAGACAAAATATCATGAAGTGAATGGGGACAGATAACCTGTCCTTGGCAAAGCAGACATTTCTTGGATGTTCCAGTTAATGGGAGACAAGAGGTATCCCTGATAATAGCCACAGAAATAGAAATAGGAACTGGGTGGGAGTTTCAGGTGGAGAGTGGAATTTTGAAATGCAAAAGAAAAAGAAGTTGGCTCTGGGTACTGAAAGGAAGCAGTTACATTCCAAAGAACAATGGCTGTCAGCAACAGACATGGCATGGAACTAGTCCTGAGGACCAGTTAGTCTGAGGAGTAGAAAAGCTGAGATTCAATCAATTTTAGAACCAGTCAAGCAACAGACTAGTGTTGAATGAGCTGAACTGGAAAGACAAAGCAGTAGTGATTAAAAAAAGTCCAGGCTGTCTATCTCTCGAAATGGTCATTTTTCTCCTATTTCATAGCAATAATAACTTCTTTGGGCTTTATCAAAGATGCTTCAGAGGATGATGTTAAAGGGAAATATACATTATTATCAAAATCCACAGTGTTTTTTTCTTTCCTTTTTAAAGGCTCATTTTCTATTTGTTCCCTTGTTAGCTACCAAGCCAGGACATTTACAAAGAAAATTAAGCCCTCTTGTTCTAATGTGGTCAGTGGTCAAACTGTAGAAGTGGGGAATTAGCCTGCGATCATTGACACAACGATGTCACTCCACAGTAAAAGGCTGCCCCAGTTGGTCCTATGCAATATGCTTAATATTCTTGTAGAAATGAAGACCTACCTACCTCTTAGCTAAGGTGTTAATACATATATTATTCTTACCCTTAGAGTGCTAACTCAGGAGGAAATATAAATGGTTGACTTTAGTTTTTCTTTTACGAGACACCAAAGATGCTCAATTTCCTTCATCTTTTCCAAATGTTGTTTTCCCAAGTTATATCTAAAATGAATAATGACACTGATAATCGTCTTCACCATTGGCATTATCCCCATCATATCATAGTTAACGATAGTAAGGATACAGAGACTATGTCTGTATATGTTTGAAGCATTCAATTTAGAGTCAGAAAGGCTTGAGTTGAAATTTAGCATCAGACACAAGCTCTGCGACTCTGGCCTCAGTTTCCTCATCTTTAAAATGGGAATGACTAATCAGTGTAGCAGGGAAGATAAAATGAAATGTTTATGACTAGTTCTGCAAACCTTAAAATACTAAATAAATGAGAAATGTTATTCTGGAGAAAAGAAGGGACAGTGAGAATAAAGTCTTCAAGTATTTCCAGAGCTGCCCCTTAGAAAGAACATTAAACATCTTCTCCTTGTCTCCAGAATGCAGAATTATCAGCAGTGAGAGAAATTTGCAAAGAGGCAACTCTAGGCATCAGGTCAGAGAAAACCTTCTAAAAACTGGAGTTACATAGATGTGGAACGAGCAGCACTGGATGTAACAGGCTTGTGATCACAATAGAAGTCTTCTAGCAAAGACCTGATATTCGACAAATGATATCGTGTTGGAGATGTAAAAGGGAGACAGTTCGGGCATGCATAGGAAGAGATGATCACAGAGATCCCGCGAGATGTTGAAAATCACTGGGCCTATTATTTCAGGATACAGCCATCTATCCACCCCACCTTGATCCAACAAACTTGTAAGCTTTTTTATGCAAAAAGAAGAAACTATCAATGAGTGGAAAGTGGAGTGACCAAAACAATAGATAATCTTCAGTAGATATGATTTAAGTGCACGATCAGTGGAACACAACTAAAATCTAGCAAGTGAGAGGAATCTTAGTGCCGAGGGGAAGTTGAGGACAGAAGTAGTTCCAGATGAAAGAATCCAGGAGGGCTTTTGAGAAATGCCATTTGAGCTGGATCTAGAAGGATAGGTCAGAGACGGATGAGAGTCACGAAGGCAGAGGTTGATCCTAGGCATAACGAATGCAGTGTAAATACAGTTTAATGACCACTTGCCTCCTAACAAGGTTAATATTGATCATAATTTCACCCATTATTTGCATATTGTCTCAACCACTAAGGCAAATGCCTGAAGAAAACACAGACTCTTTGGGGTCTTTCTGTATGTCCTCGGTGCTTAGAACAGTCAGTGACTGGCACATAGTTAACACTTACTGCTTATTGACTGACTAAGTTATGTAATTACCTTTTCTTTAAAATGCCCTTCCAAAATGAGCACTTCTCTTCCTCCTTTCTCAGTATTCGTGATCTGCCTTGCTCAATATAAATTAGGGTAGAAGATGGGCAAATATTCTGGAAAGAGCTAAGAGCACATTCAGTTCTGCAACAATGAAAACAACTCTCCATATATCAGAACTATGCCTTAAAGGTTCCGTCTTCATGGTCTTTCCAGTTTCCAGGAATGTGATAAATATGTAAGAGGAATCAGATCTCCATATTGAATACACCATCCACCCAGTCTTCTCTAGACACACACAGTTAGGCACAATGAATTGAGTCCAAGTATCTTTAAAAGCTTCATAACAAATGAATCACTGTGTATCTTTCACAAGCAAAACCAAACAAAGAAAGAAAGATAAAAATGACTTCCTTTGTCTCTTTCTAAACTCTATAACTCTGACATATTGAATTATCTGAAATTTGGCACATAATTACATCTTTGCCACAATTATCAGTATGTAACAAAATGATACAAATATGCAACAAAATTGTGATTTCTCCCATTTTTAGTATTCATATGCAAGGGGACATTTCCACCTAGATAAGACCCTCCAAACCACCGAATGTAAAATATAAGCTTCTTTATTGGAGGAAAAGTCCTTAAGATGACTTTTTTGTCTGTATGCATACCTAACACAATGATGGCTAAAAGGGTCCAAGCACAAAAGAGCTATCCCACCATGTAGGTCAATGCCTATGCAACTATGAGTTGAAGGAGCTATATGAGAGAAGTCCTACTCAACCAGTTGGCAGCATATAAAGAGCATTATGCCTGTAGACAGTACCATCTGGGGTCAAATCTACCCTTAGACAATTGTTAACTTTGTGATCCTGGAAAGTCACTTAACATCTAGTCCGGCCAAGCTTTAGAAACTATAAAATGAGCATAATAACTGTACCTCCTTCCCAGGGTTATTATGAGGATCGATGTGTCTAAGATTCCTGGCAGAGGGCCTGACACAGAGTAGGCACGTAATAAGTGGCTATGTCCTTCATTCATTCGAGATAGTCTACTGAGTCAGTTTGATGGTCAGATTGCCCCTGGGTTATTGGATGCCTGAGTGTGACCATTCCTGAGGGATTAAGAAGTTCAAGGAGGGGGTGCCTTGATGGCTATAGACCATTTGTTTTGACTTTCCTGTCCCCCTCCAAACATTTGATCCTCTTTGCTCAGTTTTATCACCTGAGAGTGGATTTGACTGCCAGTACAAACATGCCCACATCAGAACCTTTTAATAGTATGGAAATAACAGCAGAAATGTCCTTGATGACTCAGAATGGCCTGCTCAGGGTTATATTCAACTCCTCCTCATCAATCATTCAACCAGAATCGATTCTATTGCTAGTATTGCCCATTGGACATAAAGATAAATTAGTCACTGCCTTCAGTATATATGTAGACTAATGAAGAAACAATTATTAATCACCTACTATGTGCCTACCAATGTACTAGGTGCTAGAGGTATAAAGACAGAAACAAAAACATTGAAAAAAAATGACTATGAATTACACTTCTCTTCTCAAAATTTCTTCTGTGTCAGAAGGACCATGAAAGTACATGCTTAATTGTTTGTAGATTAGGTAGCATATTGTTTTGTTTATGCTAATATGATGGAGCCACTTCCTTTTCTGTAATGTTTTCTGTGTCTTCCATACTTCCATCCATACCTCATCTTGAGTTTAGTTTTCAAAATTGTCTGTTACTTTATGTATTCATGCTTTTTTTAAAATGTCAGCAATG
>CM053586.1:358994339-359012608 GCA_028646515.1 Pseudochirops corinnae
ATCAACTGAGTCTCAAATACAACAGCAGGCAAGTCAAAAACTCTTGCAGGTGATGACAGCTCCCAGTGTAGATGGCAACTCCCTAGTCGACCCACCACTTGATTTTTTGAAACATGGCACAGAAACCACAAGTCAATGGAATAAAAAGCAACTTATGTTTGGAGACCATAGAAGAGGGGTAGATAATGCCTAAAGGATGTGAAAATTGGCAGCTGTTACAACTCCTGGTAATATTCAAAATGCTCCCATTGTGCATGGAGGGTACAAGGCATTTTTTTATTAATATTATTTAGTCTTGCATAGAATAAATCTGGAAGCTACCACCTGGGTTGTTAATTCAGGTCAAAGAATAATTAGGTGAATTTGTTTCAGTTTTGGGGAACACAAATGGGCCCTGACTATTTTCAAGGCTGAGAAACACAGATCTCTCCCCTGATATAACACGTTCTGACAAAAACATGAGAATTGAGAACAGAGGAATATGGTAGTAAAACTTACTCATGAAAAAGCAATGGATGGAGGTCTGATATTCTACTGGACAAATACAAATAAATACTGCACCTTGGTAAGGAAACTATCACGACGGTGGCAAGGACCATGAGAGGCGTCACCACTGCTGGGAAACAGACAGGGAAAGAGAACTGAGCAGCTCAACTTCACCAGCATCCAAAGACACTGAGCTTTGGTTTGTTTTTTTTTTTTCTTGAAATAGTAACTCTGAATTATGATGGGTATGAATCTTATGGCAGCTACTTTGAAGCAGAGATGATCTCATTCATATATTTGGATCCCCGGTGTTCCATCACAAAGTAGGTATTTAATACGTGCTTGTTGATGGATGGGTCTTAGATTTCTGGGTAGACAGAAAGATTAAAAATAAATGAACTTTATTTGACAGCACATCTGTTTAATACATGAAGGATTCAGGGAGGGAGGAAACCTGTAAATATCCAAGTGTGAATTTAAATAATTATCTGCTGTGATTGATTCACCTGCTGGTCTCAGGTCATGGACTCCCAGACTTGAAGCCAGAAGGGACCTGATTCATTTATTCATTTCACAAGTGAGAAAAGCAGGAGGGACCCCATTCATGCTCACTTAGTGCTCATACTTTGGTTCACCTTCAGGCCTTTTTGGCCTCTTTGCTGGCTTCTGTTCCTCTCTGGGGTGGACTCTACTTCTGCTGTTGGCAAGAAAATTCTTCATCATGTAAACTCATTCTAGACCTGAAATTCATAATCAGAATTTCCCTATATCCCTGTGTGATTCCCCTCTCTTCTCCCATATGCCCAACAAAATGAATGGCTAAAGTGTTAGGGGATGAGTTCAAATCCTCTCTCAACCATTTATTAGCTTTATAATAATTTTAATTCCTTATGAAAAGGGATTTTAAAGCCCTTACCTTGCAAGGTTATTGAGAGGATCAAATGTGACTATAATGTATTTATGCCTACCTACATGAATGTATATGTAAGTGTATATACAAACATACATATATAGACACAGAGAGACAGACAGATCTCTCTTGCAAAACATAAAGCCTTATATAAGTGTTTTCTTGCTAACATCAACATCACCATCATCACCAACCTCATCCTCTTCTCTACATCCACAGAGTTTAAGGAATTTTTCTGGGATGACACGGGAATGAGTTGCAGGGACAATGGTCAGCCTCACTTCCTGTGAGTCCCAGCCCTGTGTGTCTCTAGTCCTTGCTGCACCACAGAGATCCCAGTGGTTGGGGTCCCCATCCAGCACCATCCATGGTTATTAAGAGCCCCCCTAACTGTATTATACTTGTATTTTCTTCTTCCTCTGAAAAGTCTTTGACTCTTTCACATCTAAAAACTCTTTACAATGACTTTCTTAGTGAGACTATGCAGAGATTATGATGAAAATAATAGTAATAAAATAACCAGGATTTATATAGTTTTACGGCTTACAAAATGCTTTACAAATCTGGTTTCATTTCGTTTTCCCAATCATCCTTGTAAATAGATTCTATTATTTCCTTCCTTCTACAGAAGAAGATGTGGGTAGCCAGGAATAGGCTAAGTATCGTGCACTAGGTCATATAAATAATTTGTCTAACTGTGGATTTGAACCCAAATCCTTGCTGACTCCAGATCCAACACTCTACCACACAATGTAGCTGTCTAGTATATCTTGCAAAATGTAATTTGAGGAGCAAGAGGTTTTTATGAGACCATAGGGTCATAGTTGGGGAGATGGAAGGTGCATTAAACTGAATTCGAGAAAAGTGAAGTGCTTTTCCTAACATCACAGAACAAAAATAAACGCCAAAGTCAGTATTAGAGCCCTGGGCCTCAGATGTCTTTGACTATGCTGAAGGGCTTCCAGGGGATCTGCTACCACCTGCCTTCCCATTCCATGACTTAACCCTATTGTTTCTACTTTGAAGAGGCCCCGTCACATCACAGGGTTATGCCTTGATTTACACTTGACCTGGACTAAAGTGAGGCAGAGTTGTACATTCATCATTTTCCCTCTCTCTTCCAGAACCCCTGAAGTCCAGTGGCAGGAAGAAAGTAAAAATAACTGATGGCCTGGGATGCAGTGGATGACCCTGGTGTCTGCAAAGTCCGACCAAGCTCTAAGTGCTCCAAAGAGCCTGCTTCAAATACTGTCATGGCCATTAAGAAAAATTCACCTGGGTGAGTCTACTCATGCCTGGGGTAGACAGCCCTCTAATTCCCCAAGACAACAGTGGAGGTGCTATTTCTCCCTGAACACTCCATATACCCAAACACATAGCAATATACTTAAGACACTGCTGCCATGTGCTCTATTCAAGGGCCAACTCTGTGCTGAAGTAGAGAAAAATGAAGGACTCCACAGGAGAATGCTGGTACATGAACATTTGTCAAAGTTTTTCCTGTTCCCTGAAGTTTTTGCAAGGAAGATGATTTTTAAGTTTATAAATCTTCATTTTATGCTAAAATATGACGTTCTAAATAGACTATCAAAAAAGAAATTGAATGCCATTGATTGGTTGATGGCAAAGATGGGTTTCCCTCCCCACTCTGCCCCTTCCAATCATGTGACTGAGGGCAAACCTCTGAGGCTCAGTTTCCTCAATTGTCAAATGGAGCTAACAATACTTTTTTCTACCACTTCACATGCTTTTTGTGAAGATCAACATATACGAAGTTCATAATGCCTTGAAGCTTTAAGGGCTACAGAAACATCAATGATCCTTATCACCATTATTTATGAAGGAAATATAAAATGAAAATATATTTGAAAGTGAATGGCATCATGGCCTGAAAATCTTGTGAAAGGGTCACAAAAGCCCTGCAAATGATTGCATGATCCTTGGTGGCTAGTTGGGGGATTTTCCACTGGCAGTCTTGGTTGTTGGTCAAGGAATTCATTTTACATTCATCTAACATACTGTACCTAGTCACATAAAAGTCTAGAAGACTGGCCAGAAAGTGCTTTGTGAAATCCATCAAGAAAAAAAAAAAAAAAACCTGCCAGGCCAAGAGAACATCTCAGATTGTCAATTTTTAAGACTAAATTTTTTTGAAGGGTCTAACTTTCATTCATCAGTCTGTTAATATTTCACTCCTCCTAACTGATCTCTTTCTAACCTCCAGAACTTAATAAAACCGCGTTTCCTTCTGAAATAAGATACAAAACGATGATTCAAGAAAATATCCCTGATTAATAGAATGAGCAAGCTATTTGGAAATATGCATGCTGTGTGAAAGGCAGATTATGAAAAGGGTCTTTGGGATGTCAGTTTTCTACCCATGGATTGCCACTACTTCCTGAGTGACTAGGGGCTATGTTACTTCATCTCTGTGTGTTTTAATCTTCTTACCTATGAAATGCAGGGAAGTATCCTAGTAGATCACAGTGTTGTTGCCAAGGAAAAGTTAGCAAAGTCATTAGAAAGTCATTTATGCAAATGAAGTACAAAATGAGTACCTAATGTTCTATGGACCATTTTCCTAAAATATAGCTTGTCCTTCTATAAATCTGGCCGGTGTTTCTTAATTTGGAACATCCAGATTGAATTCAGTGTCACAGTGAACGTTAGACACACAGGCTGTGCCAATGTGATGGTAAAGAAGCAATTTGGCAAGAAACAAATTGCTAGGAGGCAGAGGATGTAGGTGTCAGTGTCTTTTATGGCATAATTCTCTTTTCTCTTCCCCTCCCCTTCCCTCCTCTCCCCTCCCCTCCCCCTCTTTTCTCATCCTCTTCTCTCTTCTTCTTTGCCTTTGACCACATGGTAATGAAGGGCCTCCTCTCCTCTTCTCCTTTTGTTCTCTGTTGAAGCATTGCTCCTTCTCTTTTCATGACGGGGTATTATCCTTTCTGCTTGTGAGTCTCCCAACAACATGCTTCGATACATCAAGGTCAATGTAAATGGCCAGATGACTTCTAGCACGTGTGATATTCATGTGCTGCCCTTGCTATCATGATCATCATATTTAGGCCTATAGATAACAGCTCTCCAACGTGGGAAAGGGCTCACTTCCAGTGGCTTCTAAGTTCTGTTAGATGACTACCATGATCCCATATTTATTCCCTGATTATTTGGACAAATCGCAACTCTTCTTGGTGTTCACTCGATTTCTCTATAGTGTTTTCTTCTTTTAAGAAGGTGTATTTTCTACATTGTCGTCCTTTCAAAATGAAATCAACAATTTCCTGAATAAGGAGGGAAATCCTCAGCATGATATAGTAGGAAGTGTGATGAATTTTTGGTCCGACATCACAGATGTAAGTTCTGTCTCTCTGGCTTATCGCCTCTGTGATCTAGCGTGAATCATTAAGTTTTTGAACCTGGATCACCATAACTGTAAAATGATGGAGGTGTCGGAAGGGGGGCTGCTGGATGGTTTCAAAGATTCTTTGGATCTCTGACCCTGTGCTCCCTTCTGATAAAGCTAGGTGGTCATTGTTCTTTACTGGCCATTTTTACCTTTGTCTTTCAACTCACACCAGTGATTAATCAGCTATCACTAAAATTAATGAGTTTAAAAAAAAATTTGGAGTGGTATAATTCTACCAATTTTACTAAAGGGAGTATCTACTCAAATATTTCTCTGAGTCTAAAGATAAACTTTGAAGATGGTTATATTATTTTACTATAGCATTAAGTCAAATTCCTAACAGAACTTGCCTCTAATATTCCACACCCATCTCCATGATACATTATTTGTGATTTTTATTAATTTATTCAAATAATAAAAGAAACCTGAAATTACTTTAAGTTTCTAATCAAACAATAACGGTGGAGAATATTTTTAAAAGGCTAATTTTACACCATACCCTAGAAGTTTCCTTCTGCACTTATGGGAGGTATAATTTCAAGGCTTAACATTAACTGACATGAGAAATCTGTTTCCTTCTCCGCGCGCGCACACACACACACACACACACACACACACACACACACATCTCCTTTTCTTGTAGGATCAACATTGACCCAGTATTCTTACCTTGAGGAGGAACTAACCTTTCAATACAATTCCCTTGAGATTGTTTTGAGGGAAATAATAGCCTAAATGACAGAAATGAACTCCCCATGGTGGTACCATTCATCATGGAGTGTTGAATGCCATTATCTCAAAAGCATACAGTAGAGTAATCACTTGAAGTAGTGATAACACATAATTGTATGCTAGTCATAAATTAGAGGTGAATGGCAGCCTCAGCTAATGAGTGCCAAATAGCAGCCCAGGACCTGGGATGATTACAGACCATGTGGTTCTGAATGCATTTATTATTGGTGTATTACAAAGCGTCTCAAATTAGAGGTGGCGGGGATGTAAATACATACCCTGCCAAGACACCTACATCTCCAATTTAATACACCTAAAGATACCTCAGCAACCTCTCCCTTTCTTCTATTTATTCACCTAGTGATTTAAGTACAGGGTATTATAGAAAAGGAAACCCAAAGGGAAAAATCAATAAAAGATATATTTCTGTTCACTCTTGACGAAGTACTTTTAAGTAATTCGATTTGTTTATCATGTTGTCTCTGGATTTTTAATGAAAGGTATAAGAGAAGAAAATAGCAATAGTAATAAAAAAGATAAGAAGAAATAAATAAATGATACTGTAATTAATATAAAACAGATATATATCAAGTGTTTTATAGATATCATCTGACATGATTCTCACCAAAAATTCCTGTGAAGTAGCAAACTGAGCCTTGAAATTCTACCTCCCATAAGGGCAGAGAGAAACTTCTAGGCTATGGTCTAAAATTCATCTTTTAAAAACATTATCCATCATTATCTTTTGATTAGAAACTTAAAGTAATTTCAGTTTTTTATTATTTGAATAAATTAATAAAAATTGCAAATACTGTTTTTATGATTCCCAGGGAGATCAGTTAATAAAACAAGCCAGGCCCTTTTCCCCATTTTACCGATGGGAAAACTGAAGGCTCAAAAGGTAAAATAGTATTTTTCCAAGGGGATTGATAGAGGAAGGCCCATGAGAAGTGAAATAACTCAGCTGGGTTATATAACTAGGCAGAATCAGAGCCCAGACCTAGAACCTAGCCTAGAACACCGAGGCATGAGTCACACTACTTTTTTTTTAAACTAATTATAGCACTAAGCCACTGAACATAGACCTTCCCTTTTCCATTGCATTTAGAATTAGGAAGAAGCTTGGAAAGCATTTCTTAGGCTCATTGATTTCTAGCTAGAATGGACCTTGGACGTGAGCAAGTACAATTCTCTCATATTACAGATGACTACACTGAGGCCAGTGGCAGTCAGGTGATGTGCTTTGGATCATAGATCTAGGAAGAGCCAGATCCCCTTGAGTCTAAGCCTTGGGCTCCATCCTTCCCTCTAGGAAGCCTTTTGTCCAGCATGAACATCTGGAGCACGTAGGCCACTAAATTTCCTTTCCCAAGACTCTTAAGTTGCTCTTCAGTCTCCTGTCTGTGTGAGGAAAGTCACTCTGCTAGCTGGGGAGCAGCTGATTCATTTTCAGTAGATTTTTGTATATTTCAGAAGAGTCCAATTTTTAATTCTCTTCCTCCCAAACACCACATATTGCATCAGTCCTTGTGTCCTTCCCTGTTGCTAAGAATTCACTCTTATTTTCTTACAATTCAACTTCCCACATGATTTATGGCTTAAAAGGACGCTGAGCTTCCCTTCAGAACACTTCCTCTTCAGCTGATTCTCTGTCTCATTGTACATGGCTGTTACTTAGCGTCTCATATTTTGAAATTATAAAATACATAATCAAGTTTCTTAAATTGCTTCGTTTCCACAAAGTCTGATGGCAGAAGATGAGGTATAAACCATTTGCAGGAATCTTTGGGTACATGGGAGTGAAATTTTGAAAGCGCTAGGAAAAGAGCAGAAAAGGGTGAGGCTTTCGGAATTAATTCTTCAATTGCTCCAAACGCTATTACATTCCCATGTGCACAGTGTTGGAATTCATGCTGATAAATGTCTTTGGTTACCAAGCATTTTTTTCATTTTTCCTTTCTTGGGTCTTGTCCATCTTTCCACTTTGCCCCAGAGCCTACTCAGTTTCTCAAGAAACCAGGCTCTCAGATTTCCCTCAGTTGGGTGGGTGATTGTGTGGCACCAAAATAAATGGGCACATGTCAAAGCATGAAAGACTTTTTCTGGGAAAGCATTTATTTCAGTCAATTACCTCTGAGGCTGGTTTTCAGGAGACCCAAAGCAGGCTGTGTGTGGAATAGAACCAGACCCTCCTTATATACAAGGCTTTGCCCCAAAGCACTTTCTGCAATGCTTTTTTTTTTTTTTTAATTTTGAAGTCTTGCAAGCCTTTTTTTTTTTGGTCATTTTTCCCTCTCTCAAAATGGACAAAAATCCAATAGTATTTAAATGGAAAAACATTTTTTTCTTCCATATGTGTTCACGTCTAAATCTGGTATTTTTAGATCAGAACATTGATTTCTAGGGAATGGCTGTTTGAATGTACCACTTACATAGAACTGGCACTGTCTTCTTTGTACTTATTCATAAGCACTCCTTTTCTGTTTGAACATAAGTTTCTTGAGGGCAAGAATTGTGTTTTCATTCATTCACTTCAATGCATTTGTTCTGTCTACAAGCACCTCCAAGCACCAGGCATTACAACAATGAATAGTCCTTTCTATCCCACTGTCTTAAGAATGCTCATATCCCCAATACCTTTGCATGAAAGCCTCAGCTTTCCTATAGATCACACTGTTGTCGACAACCCTTCCAGTGATAGAAATCACAAACTATACCTGTCTGTCTGTCCTTGGACCTGCTTTCCCATATTCTCCTATTACACACCACAGCACTGTGTCGTATTCAATGAATAAAACTCAGATAATCTCCTATGTTTCAACACGAATGATGTCGAAATGAAACATGTATCCAGAAATGTTTGTAAATTTCATTACTAAGAATTTTTTCAAGAAAAAAAAGATATTATCCAAAAGATGATAGTGGCCTATGACAAAAATATTCCAAAAGACAGAAAAACCTTTATGTTTCCAATATGGCAACATGAGTATCACTGGTCCCTGAAATCAACACACCTGCCTCTGTTTCTTTGCACAGATGGTCCTGGAAGGCATCCCCTCCTCACTTCCACCTTTGAGAATGCCTAGATCCTTCTCTGATCTTTGGCCCTGTTCCATGTCCTGCTTCCTGTTCTGGTCTTTATCTCTGCCTCAGATACTTAAGGATGCATCTATCTCTCTGAATGTCAATTCACCACTAGAAGAATATAACCACAGTCATATCTAGTATCAAGAGTAGTGTAAGGACTTGAAGGCTGGGACTTCCTTAGTCATACAGCTAGTATGTATCAGAGACCTGAACTTAGGTCTTACTTAGTGTGGGGGCTAGCAGGAGACAGCAGTCTCATTAGACCACATATATAACAGGTATGTAATGTATTTATTGCACATGTGTTGGGATGGTTTACATGGTTTGCAAGGCCAGAAACGTGATTATTTATTGTTCGAATGCTAATAAAACCATTTTTTGTTTTTACATGGAAAGACCCAGAGTGCCAAAGACATGAAACAAGCACATCAAAAGGAGATGCTAGAGATGCCAGAGAGTTCTAAGCATCACTTTCCAGACGTTCTCATTCTCATTCTCACGCTCTCTCTCTCTCTCTCCCTCTCTCTCTCTGTCTCTCTATGTCTCTCTCCTTTTTCTCTTACTTTCTTTTATCTTCCTTCCTTTACTGCTTCTCTCCCTGCCTTCCTCCCTCTCCTTCCTTCCTCCCTCTCCTTTTTTCCTTCCTTCCTTCTTTGAGCATGTCAGTAGCCACTCTCATTTTTCATACAATATTTTGATCTAATTCATCCTTTGTCAAAAGAAACGTTACTAGAGGAATTGAGCCTTTTCCAGAATCCAGTCAAGGAAGTCGATTATTTAGCAAAATACTCATCTCTCCTGATTGGCACCCTTTACCTTGTCACTGCAGATCTGCACACAGTTGCCTCTGCAGATCGGTCTCTAGAACATGGCCTGTGGCCATTAACCACCTCCTTGCAGTAGAATCAGAGCTATTGATTTTGACATGCAATGCTCATTGGAAAATCGCTCTGTATTTTGACATTAAGAAAGTTCACCCTCCTTAATGAGTTTCTCCCTCCTTAATCATATTGAAACCAAATTCAATTAGACTCTGGTTGTTAATAGATGGAGTTGTGGGAATACATTTTAAAAAAGAAATCTTGTCATTACATACACATATCTCTAAGGGTCTATTTATAGCTATGCACAGATAGAGAATGTTTGAAGAGGAGTGGCTCTGATGGGTCATTAAAATAAACAATTTTTCATATTCCCACTTACTGAAAAATTTTTAAAATGTTCCATGAATTAATGATGTATGAAAATGTAGCAAAATACATAACCCCTTATTAGTGTCGAGCACACCACTGCTGATATCAGCATTAATAATTAACAAAGGCAACAGTGGTTAGCCCTCTTCAGCTGGCATATATTAAAAAATAATTTTAAAGGTAAAACATGTTTGATGCTCACAAAATTGACAGGCCTTTTCATTTTAAATCAGCATGTTTTACATTTAATGGTAAATTAATTCACTTTGCAAAGTGTCTTTCCTACTTCTGAAGGTAACTTCACTCAGAATCTGTGATGAGTATCTCTTGTTTATTGGAGAAAATGATGGGATAATGCAGACAATCTCCCCCAAAAAGGAGCCCTCAATCATGGTATTACATCATCTCACCTTCAAAGTTCCCGTTGTCCTTAATGGAAGTTTTGACAGACTTAAAAGCAGAACAAAAACCAAAGGATGAGTTTATGCCCCCCCTCCCCTTTTCATTTTGCTTATATCTTCCTCACTAATGTTCTCCTTCCCACTGCGTCTGCTTTTACAAAACACAGCCCTCTCCTAGGATTTGGCCAAAAGAGGCTTCAGTGCTTGTGACACTCATTTCAACTGTTTTATCCCCTCATTAGTGTGATGGGAAGATCATAAACTATGAGCAACAAGACCTATGTTTAAGTACCATGGGTCCCATTGGCCACGGACAAGACACATGGTGTTGGGCAAGATGACCAAAGGGAATGTCTTGGGGGCATCAATGTTTCATTTCTGTTTTCTGTTTATAACACCTAGCATATTTCTTGACACATATTAGGTACTTAGCAAGTGTTTCTTGATTTTTTTTTTACGTTTTGGAAATTTTTTGTTTTGTTTTGTTTTTTGAAGGGGAAAGACAGAGCAATTGGGGTTAAGTGACTTTCCCAAGGTCACAGTTAGTAAATTATAAGTGTCTGAGGCTGGACTTGAACTCAGGTCTGCCTTACTCCAGGGCCAGTGTTCTATTCATTGCACTAGCTTGCTGCCACCAAAATTGTTCTTTAAAATATTACATGTTTTATTATCCCTATTGTTTTTTCAGGAAAAAAAAAAACTGAGAAAGGATGCCAAAGGAGAAAAAAAAAAAAGAACAAAACCACCAACTGGGAAGCAGCCAGCCCAGTCTTTTTCTCCCTTGATCAAATTCTTAAAGGGTTTTCAAATCTGGCTGAGATAAACTAGACTCCTTCTCTTTGCCCCCAAAGGGCAAACTCAGAATGAGTAGAGACTTCAGCAGTCTATACCTGAAAAAAAAATAAATCCTGTGCTCTATACAGGGTCATTGACCTTGTTTTGAAGATCTCAAGTGAGTTATGACTCCCTCCTCAAGCAGCTCATTCAGCTTGGATAACTTGAATTTGCAGGATGATCATCCCCATCTAAGATATCACACGTCCAACTGTCCATGTTTCACTCCCTGCCTCCCAGTAGTGCAATGAATTACAGGGACTTTCCAGGAGCAAATATGAAGTCCTTTCTTTGGCTTTTAATGTTTTTCCTAACTTAGCTCCTTCCTCACTTGCCACAGGGGCTATGTGACCCTTGGACAAGTCATATAATGTCTCAGCGACCTAGAAAACTCTCTAAGAAAATGTAACATGCAGAGATGTTGTGAACCTGAATTTGGGAAAAGAGTTTCCATACCTGTGAGTTCCCTATTTCAGTGAAAACAGAGGTCTAATAATTGCCCTATTTTAATTTTCAGTAAGTTCCATGGAATCAAAGGCAATGTCTTGTTGAATCTTGATACTCATCAACTTCCTACTAAATGTTTGTGGAGTAAGCTGGCATCCAGATTGGTAAAATCTCTTGCTAGACTAGAGTCTATATAGCATCAAGTTCAATAGGCAAAGAAGGGGATTCTCAGGGTGGGGAGAGGTGCTTTTCTAAGAGGCATGAGCAGCCAGTGGAGATCTGACTTTCCTCCATTGCCTTTTTATGAGATATTGTTACCATCATTTCCCTAAAAGAGGATTAAGAAATTCGGGGTGCAATGTCAGGCATGGGACATTTCCAGAATGCCCTTGCTTCTAGTTTCATAGTTTTATAAATTATAAAAAACACCCTTGGATGGGTTGCCAAAAACATAGTGACCCTGATACTATAATTGATATGAAATGATAACCTAGCTAGCACCTAATTAAAAACAACCAACAATTTATTTCTTTTGAATTCTGCGTTAATGTAGAAAAAGAATCAGAGATTCCAAAATCAAAAATCGTCCAGTACTTTTATATTCCTTGTTAAAAGAAAAATAGGAAAAGGGACCCAGCTGGTGATAGTTGCTTTTTGGGACTTAAAGGTTTTCCACAGGGAAGGCAGATGAGTCAGTCATGAAAAAAACAATAGTCCTTTATTTGGAACATTTTAACTCACAGGGATAAAGCATCATTTCAGACAGCCAGGGGCATAAGAAAGGAGATTTCAAACGTAGTGTGTGTGTGTGTGTGTGTGTGTACATATATATTTGCACATCTACATATATGTAGAGATTAAATGACTAAGTAAATACACACATATAAATATAGACATATACAATATATATCTACAAATATATATATATATACACACACACACACACACACACACACACACAATGCACACACACACACACATGCTGCACATACACACATGTGATGTGTATATATGTAAATGCACATATCCCTGATGGGAGAGGAGCAGAGGGAGCTGTAAGGCAGCTACCTTGACAATGGTCTGAGGTTTTCTAACTGTGTTATTCTATTTTCTGACTTATTGAAGGATTTTCCATAAAAGAGCGAGGCCAGCAGAGCATTAGGATCCACACAGAATCTCTTCTACTCCTTCAAACACCTGGTAAATGGATCAGATTGAGAGACACAGGCTGGAGGCTACCATACCTAGGAGAATGATAGAAATGATCTCCACTCCAGAAAATCATCTTTCTTGGGCATTTTAAGGCAGCCGAGAAAGTTCCTTAGAAAACCAAATGCTTTCTGAGTGTGTGAGTAAAGCAAAGCAACAGTGAAAACCACAGTTATTGTGGTTTCGTGGGGAATTCCACAGATTACAAGTGGTTGTTTTCAGGGTTCGTTTTCACTTGATTGCTGTGGGTTCTTGTGTGTTTCTCCAGTCTTTCCCTCTGCTTTTTTCAACCATATAAAAATGGCATCTCCACCTATGACTTCACCACACCTTTCCTTGTGATCTACACACTGGAAAAGCTTAATAAATGGTGAGTGATGGTCTTGACTTAGAGCTCCAGAGTAATTGTTTTCACTGAGAACTACTTCTGGATGAAGATACTCACATTGAGAGAAAACAATGGCATGGTGAGAAGATTAAAGGGAAAGAGAAATTAATTAAGAAAGAAGTTCATAAGTACATATGGAATATATCTATTTAAGAGAAAACCATACTTGAAGTATTGAAAAGGCAAGAGGGAGAAGATTCTATGTATACTAATAGCAGCTCAGATGGAAAGATAAGTTCCCTCTCATCATCCCCAACTCGCCATTCACAGAACTCTATTAACTTCAGCCTCTCTTGGATCCATGTGACCTCAAAAGTGATCATTGGAATCAGAGAAAGCTGAGTCCCCTCCAAGCAAGTGGAGGGATTTGATGAGTTTGAAAAAACAAATGTTCTTTCTAAACTACTTTTAATATTTTAGTCATAGAGAAAACAGTCGGAATCACCCTCATTTGTTAATCATTAAGAACACTTTAATGCTGAAATTAATTTGCTGGTCTATCACAAGCAATACCTGCAAGTGCCATAGAAAACGACACTCATCCAACATTGCACTTCAGAGCATTAAAATACGAAGTCACAGCTTATTAAAACTTAATGTATGTCAGTAACAAGCCCAAATACAGATACTTCATTAGGGCATCCTGACAAATGTATCAATGATTCTGGATGATTCATAAGGTAATTCAGATAATTAACTAGAGTTTATTGGTCATTACCAAACGACATCTGGAAAAGGAAATGCCAACAACGACAACACAAATGTAGCTATTAATTCCAGAAAGGGAGAAAATCGGCCTAAAGAAATTCGATTTCCCCTTTGACACTTGCATTGGCTGGAACCAAATGACTCTATCTGCACTCCTCCCTTCCTGTTTCTCCAGATTTTGTGGGATTTGGCTCAATCCAATAGCATTCAATTTCCCAAGGATTTATTCAGCATGTCTTCTAGGCTGCCTCAACAGAACTTCTTTGGGCTCTGCTACACTAATTGGTGACTACCACACACCATCATCTATTTCCTGAAAGGCCCAGCAGCATACTTCACTCTCCGTCCTCTGGGCCATCTCCACAACATATAATGCAGATCTTTCAGCTTAAATAATTGCAGGGAAAGGGAAGGAAATAAATCTTTACTACACTGTGCTAAGTGCTATACAGTTATTATTTCACTTTTTCCTTATAACAACACTTTGAGGTAGGAGCAATTATGATCCCTATGATACAGTTGTAGAAACTGAGTCAGATGGAGGCTGAATGACTTGTCCAGTGTCACACAGCTGGTAAGTATCTAAGTTTGGATTTGAACTCCTTTTCCTTTCTGCAGGTCCTGCACTTTATCTCCTATATCACCTAATTGAATTGAACACAGTTCATCCCTTTTCAAGAATTCATACTAAGTTTTCTACTAGATAATATTCTATTTTCCCCAATGACATGTTACAACATTTTTTAACTTTTTAAGAAAGTTCTGTGTTCTAAATTCTATCCCTCTCTTCCCCCTTCGCCCATGCTGAGACAGTAAGCAATTGGATATTGGTTCTACATGTGCAATCATATAAGACCTGTACTAAGCTTTCAATAATTTGAGGTTGTTGTGGTTGTTTCCAAAAATCCATAGGCAGAAAATCCCCTAGAAGTGGGTTATTGTTTATACACAATGAGTTGTTATTAATGGACGGTTTGGGATTACCCTAAAAAAATGTCTCCAGTTGATCATTCTGAACGTCTGTGGGAGGAGCAGGAGTGCGGGCTGTTATGCCTCATCAATGATTTGTAGAAAAGCATGGATAGAATGCTTCTCAACCACGCAGACAACAAAAACCTGGGAAGGAGGACACACTCTTTGCACAATGGAGTCAGGATCACTCCCCCAAAAAATAAATCTCAATAATTTACAACCTTGGTAGAATCTAAGAAGATGAAAAATTGATGGAGATAAATGGAAACATTTCAAAAAATCAATTTCTCAAGTACAGGATGGGCAAGATGTGGTCGGGTTACCATCCATCCGGGAAACATCTTGGGGTCTTAGTGGACTTCAGCTCGATTTTCACTACCAGAATATTTTATCTGCTATAAAATGGAAATATGATCTTGGGCTAGAGCAAGAGCATGGACATCTAGGAAGAAATGTGAGATATTTGCCATATTTTCTAACCTACTCAAACCCCTTTGTAATACTGTGTGTCCTTCTGACCACTTAAGTCAGTAAGCTGGGAGACACAAAGTAAAGGGCTACCAGGAAGGTGAGGGTGTGGGTAGAAGAGTGTGAGTGTGTGTGTGTGTGTGTGTGTATGTGACTTAAGAATTGGCTGAAGAACCCAGGGCTGTTCAGCCTGGAGAAGAGAATGTTTGTGGGTTTCTATTTGATGCAACACACATACAAATAGAATGTTGTTGTTTTTTAATATAGTTAGGGCTCTGCACAAAGGGAATGGGCTCAACGGTAGGTAAGTGGGTCCCTCTTTACTGGAAGTCTTTGGACAATGGCCAAATGATCTTTGCTCAGGCTTGTTGTAGAGAGGATCTTGAGTGTGTTGGGGATGAGGCAGCTTGGTGAGCCAGTGGATGAAGTGCTTCACTTTGTCTAAGGAAGAGTTGTGATACTATCTCAAACAGTCACTAGCTGTGTTATCCTGGACATGGCCCTTAGCCACTCTCAGCCAGCCTCAGTTTCTTTATTTATGAAATGAAGATGACAATAAAGGCAGCTATGTCACAGTGTTGCTTTGAGGTTCTAATGAGATGATGTTTCTTCTTTGCAAACCCTAAAGTGTCATCTAAATGCCAATTCAAATAGTGAGATGTAAAGATTGGGAGCAGATGGCCACTGAAATAGCTTTTGTATGAACTTCTTTTGGTAAAATATCCCCTATTTCTTCCTCCCCCTGGGTTTCAGGCTTCATTTCCCCCTCCAGTGACTCAACCTGCTGCATGAGAATGCAGGTTCCAGTAGCTCAATGATGAAGAGGAGGAGCTACTTCTGTACTGTGGAAATACCCAGGTTCTGAGAGAGAGGAACACAGGTCAGACAGGAGAGTGACTAAATGAATTTTTGCTGCCACATAGGGGACACAAGCATTACCCTTAATTTGTGTGGAACTCCCAGTATTGGGACAATCCTCCACTCCTGCAGATTTCAGCTGTTCTTCAAGACATTCTTAGAATGGTGACTGAGATTCAGAGAGATACAATGATTTGCCCAATGTGGTGTGTGAAGTAATTGTGATGGGCAGCAGAGACCTCTGTACTCTCATGTCTCGAAAGAATTAGAGACTTTGAGAGTCGGAGGGAAGCTTAGGAGCCATCCAATACAATCCATCTGTGAAAGGATGCCCGAATCTGTAACGTCAAAGAAAACCACATTCAGTGGCTAGCCAGCCTCTGCTTGGAGACTTGCAAGGAGGGGACCTCACCATCCCTTAAAGCATCCCATTTCCCTTTTGGACAGCTCTAATTATTAAGAAGGTTTTGCTTTGGGTTCTTTGTTAATACTTTTTTCCTAAAATGGAGCCCAAATTGGCCTAACTACAACCACCTTTGCTGACAAACAGAACAACGTTAATCCATTCTTCAAAAGATGACCCCCCCCCCCCCCCACCAAATACTTTCAGGCCTCTCATTCCTGTTCCCACTCTCTGAGGGTTTTGGAGGCTAGCTAGTTACTTCATGGCCCTCATCCTGATTCCCTTCTTCTTCATCGTGAACATTTTCTTCTTGGGGCTGATTCATTCAACTGACCCTAATAGGACTTGGATTCAAGGATTTTCACCATCCGTGTTGTTTCCAATTTTATAAATGTCCTTAAAATGCCGTGCTCAGAACTGAATATGTTCCTCTACATGGCCTTCCCAGGGCTTAGTAGCACAGAGACATTATTTCATTTTTCCTGGAATCCATTCCTCTCTAAGTGTTGCTCAAGATTGCTTAGTATTTTCCCGATTCCATGTTCAGAATGCTATCCCTAGCACCATGCTGCCTAATAAATATAATGTAATAAACATAATATAATATATAATGTAATAATATATAACATAATCATTTTCTACCAGTCACAACCACAAAATGATGCATGGCAAAGATGCTGAAATATTTTACCTTTCGGAATCCATTGAGAAAACCATTTATTTTAAATCAATGGCTTCACAGCCTATTTCGGAAATGAGGGAATCTGATAGACTTGTTTATTTCATCCCTAATTGGGTGACAACTCGCTTTGCTTCACCATACTTGGAAACACATTATATCTGATGAAATAATTTTCTCCCACCATCAGGGTTTCTCATGTCTGAAATAAGGATAACTTTGCTTATGAGAAGGGAATTAGGGTAGGGGTTCTTGAGCTATGTAGTCAGAGGAAGTGTCTCAGAGAAGAGTTGGAACAGCACAGGAAGCAGTTATATTTAGTGCATACGCAACGGAGAAGGCACTGAAAAAGATTTCTACTGCTGTTGTCCAAGGTCATGCAAAGAGATTGAGCTAATGAGATTGGTTTTCAGTGTAGGGGTCTCTGGGGGGTGTGTGTGTGTGTGTGTGCGTGTGTGCGTGTGTGTGAGTGTGTGTGTGTGTGTGTGCATGTGTGTGTGAGTGTGTGTGTGAGTGTGTGTGTGCGTGTGTGTGTGTGCGTGTGTGTGTGCGTGTGTGTGTGTGAGTGTGTGTGTGTATGCGTGTGTGAGTGAGTGTGTGTGTGCGTGTGTGAGTGTGTGTGCGTGTGTGTGAGTGTGTGTGTGCGTGTGTGTGAGTGTGTGTGTGTGTGCCTGTGTGTGTGAGTGTGTGTGTGCGTGTGTGTGTGTGCGTGTGTGTGTGTGCGTGTGTGTGTCTGTGTGTGTGTGAGTGTGTGTGTGCATGTGTGTGAGTGTGTGTTTGTGTGTGTGTGTGTGCATGTGTGTGTGTGTGCGTGTGTGTGTGTCTGTGTGTGTGTGAGTGTGTGTGTGAGTGTGTGTGTGTCTGTGTGTGTGTGAGTGCGTGTGTGTGAGTGTGTGTGTGTGTGTGCATGTGTGTGTGAGTGTGTGTGTGTGCGTGTGTGTGTGTGTGCGTGTGTGTGTGTGAGTGTGTGTGTGTATGCGTGTGAGTGTGTGTGTGTGTGCGTGTGTGTGCGTGTGTGTGCGTGTGTGTGAGTGTGTGTGTGCGTGTGTGTGTGTGAGTGTGTGTGTGTGCGTGTGTGTGTG
>CM053586.1:359013108-359077248 GCA_028646515.1 Pseudochirops corinnae
GAGAAAATATGTAACTCAAAATCTTGTGGAAATGAATGATGCAAACTAAAATAAAATTAAAAAAAAAAAAAAAAGAATGAGCTCCAGAATCTTAGGGTCACAGGAATATTTGCTGAGCACAAGTCCAAATGAGATGTCAGGTCCCAGTTGAGCCCACACCTGAATTTCTACCTTAGGTTCTAGGTGATACATGTTAGAAAGTGCAAGGCTGATCCCCAGAGGACCTGAAGCTGGGCAGCCACGACAGGGAAGAGTCTGGAGCTGGTCGCATGTGTCGTTGAGGCGTTCAGAAACGTCTGTGAGCATCAGAAACAAACAAATGTTCTGCCACTTTCTAGTCACGTTTGACTCTTTGTGAACCCTTTTGTGACTTTTTAGACAAAGACATTGAAGTGTTTGTCATTTCACTTTTCTAGTTTATTTTGTAGGTGAGGATTCACAGGTGAATAGGGTTAAGTGACTTGCCCAGGGTCACACAGCTAGTAAGTGTCTGAGGTCAAATTTGAACTCAGGGAGAGGACTTAGCCTGACTCCAGGCCTGGCACTCTATGAACGATGGCGCCATCTAGTGCCTGATCTCATAGTAGCAAAGCTATAAGTAGCAATTTTTTAAGCTGAGAACAGCCTCAGGAAAAATAATGCCAAATCAAACATTTCAAGACAAAGAGTCTTCTGAAGGAGGAGAGGATAAATATTGAGACATTGGGTCAGGGAATGGCCCTAGAACATTACCCCATTGGGGAATAAAGAGGACCCCCAAGGCCAATCGACAAGGGGGCAGATACTGTGTGACCTGAGAAGCTATGACTGATCCAGAGCTGCCCTGGTGAGTCAATGACATCCGGCATCTTTCACTTTAAGTAATAGTCCTGGTTCCCTGTCTGTTAAATTTCGTTGTTTCGAAGCTTCTGAAGGAATTTAACTCCCGTGAGGACACTCCAGATTTCAGGATTAAACTTAAACTCTTATTTTTAAAAGAGATTTTCTGTAGGTAGAAACGTAAAATGTGAGCAGATGTCCCAGAATTCCTTTGAACCACATAGATTATCTTGGCAATGAATGACCTTGTGGAAATGGTTTGCTCCAGATGGGAAGACTTGAAATTTTATCTCAAATGCTTATGTGGAAGTTCTCTGGTACACCTGGCAGGAGGAGGGATTTTGTACATTTTCAATTCCCCTAAAAGGTCAAGAGATAGATCTTGAGTCACTGAGCAAACAGAAGTTAGTTGCTTTAATAAATCTCCCTCCCAGAGAATTACTTACATCTGATAACATCCCGGATCCAGCAAGCCAGACCCTGCTTTGGAAACTTATCTGCCCTGTCCCTGGAAGGCCTTCCTTTCCTTCTTGATGCTAAGTGTCCCTAGCTTCCAGTCACACAGAGGACAGGTCAAGTACCGCCCTAGGCATGAGTCCTTTCCTAATGCTCGGAGGTTTTACTCTCCCCGTCTACCTCCAAATATCTCATATTTCATTCTTCTAGTAGAATATAAGCTCCTTGAGGGCAGGGAGTGTTTTTCTTGTTGGTCTAATATCTCCAGGGCCAAGTACACTATTTACAAACAACAAGTGCTAAATAAATGTTTGTTGGATTGGATGGGATGGTGAGCCAATGCAGGCTCGGACCATTTGTCCTGGTAGTCAGGCCATGATTCTTCCATACTTCTTCCTCTTTGAGAAAGATCTGAGAATCTATCTGCCTATACAGATTCATCAACAGAACATTTGTGTGTGTGTGTGTGTGTGTGTCAGTGTGTTACTGCGTGTATGTGTGCATCTACGGCAGCTAGGTGGGACAGTGGACAGAGGGCCTGGAGTCAGGAAGACTCATCTTCCTAAATTGAAATCTGGCCTAAGACATTCCAGCCGTGTGATCCTGGGGAAGGCAATTAATCCTGTTCGCCTCAGTTTCCTCATCTGTAATATTAGTTGTAGAACAAAGTGGGAAACCCCTCTAGTATCTCTGCCAAGAAAACCCCCAATGGGGTCACAAGGAGTCAGACATGACTGAAAAACAATGAAAGCACAAGTGTGCGTGTCCATACGTACATACACACATACATACATATACACACATACATACATACACATGTACACACACATACACATGTACATACACACATACATACACACATACACACATACATACACACATACATACATACATACATACATACATACACACGTACACACATATACACATATACACACAGATATGTAATATCTCATTAATTTAGGAAGGTTTAAGTGGATAGATACAGAGTGAAATAAGTCAAACCAAAGGAACAAGACACACAACAACTAGACACAAATAAATGAAGAAATTCCCTGAAGAAGCCCCCGCGGCGCCCTCAACACCATGCAAGGGGTTGGCACCACGGGGAGGAAGAACAAAACGCTGCCTACTTGCCAGCAGCTTCCACTCTAACGGGAAAATCCCAAAGGGAAGATGAATAATAGAGGGAGCACACAATCAAGATCCTTTTGAAAAAAAGAAATAAGGCCTCAGTTTCCTTAGCTGGAAAATGAGGGAGTTGCATGATACAGAACTCTTTGCAATCCGTGGCTTCTGAGGTCATTTTTCAGGTCTTGAAAGTCAGGCCATGAATTCTGTCCCTTCTCTCATAAGAGGTGGGCTGAGGGGGCTTCAAGCCCAGAACAATGTGTACAGCACCACACAGAGGCTCTGTAAAAGATGTCTTTGCTTATTTTTTCCTTTGTTACAAGGGAAGGTTCAATCTAAGGGTCGACCACAAATTAGTGTGATAAAAAAACAAGGTCCCTCAATAGAAGATGCATGAAATGGCATCTCATACCTTAAATCTCATCTCTGTAAAAGTGCTTTGACTGGGTCACCATCCTCTGTCCTAACCCAATACTCACACTTTCAAGGCTTCTCAGCTAATTCTTCAATTAAAAAGAAAAAGTCCCAGTGTTTCCTGTATAGAGCATAATTGTAATAAGGAACTGAAACTTCTATTTTAATGCCACACGCAATCAACATTTTCTTTCTCTGATAACTTCATCAGTCACCAATTATAACTCAAAGATCACATTCCAGAACAATTTCCAAAATGAATTTAATTGAAGGTTTTTTTTTTTTTAATGGCATTCGTGAACTATTCAAAAAAATCAGTCTCTGCTCTTCTTGGCTATATGACTTGCAAAACAACATGTTTTCAGTCATTCAGCAATCTCCTTTTGCAGAAGAGTTTCCTTTAAGAAAGGAGAAAAATCTTAGTTGATTTCCCAATGCTGTCAATCCAAAATCTCATCTAAGAGCACCAATTGTTTCATTCTTTGTATGTGTACCTCAGCCTCTGGCATGGCATACTGTAGGCATTTAATAAGTGCTTCTTGATTGACATTGATCTAAAGATAAAAACATTTTTATTTGGGGGGGGGGGAACAATTACAAGAGAAGGTTCAATCTAAGGGGGCAGAATAAGCCTTAATAGGTCAAGGGTTAATTAAGTTCTGTAGAGACCCATATAACTACTGTTTACACAATCAGTGCTCATGATTACCAGTTTGTTAACCCATTCTTCCAATTATCCAACTCTTATGTGCTGACTAGGGGCAGGTAGCCTTCTACCACTGCAGGATTCAGGGCCTTCCTGAGCCATACACTGGTTGTGTGGGCCTGAGTGAATCGCTTCCTCTCTTCTCTATTGACACCACTTTAAGGTGCTAAGTTCTAGATCAGATATTGACCTTCATGGACAGTGACAGGTTCCTCCCTTGAGATTTCCCTATTCCAAAGTCCAAGGCAAGCAGGTTCCATTTACTTATGAATGAATGAGGAGCCCTTACAAATTTTTACTTGAGGAATTTTATGATCTTAGTGATGCTTCGAGGAAATGAATCTCGCAGTGTTATCTAAGATGATGAGAAAACAAGAGATGGGAGATGGTGGAAGCCGTTAGGAGGTCAATGCAAGTATGCCCAGGAGAAGAGATATCCTGCGAGAGACAAGTCCTGTGTTAGGAGAGGAGGCATGAGATTCTGCGTTACAGATCCGAGAATCATCTGCATCAAGATGAGAAGTGAAACCACAGCAAGATCATCCCCAGAGTGTAGAGAGCCATGGAAAGAGGACATGGTCCCCAACACTGGGGGACTCAATCACCTGAGGAGCAGGTAGAAGATGAAGAGGAAGTCAACGAAGCCCTGGAGGGATTGGCCGAGGGCCGTGGACATGGTGTCCTAGAAACCAAGGAGGAAAGTCTGTAAGTGTTAAATGCTGAGGGAAGACCATGGAGGAGGAGGGTAGGGTTAAAGAAAAGGCTCAGAAAAAGCGGCTTTACAGTAATGCAGTTAGGAGGGAAGCCAAATTGCCATGAAATCAAGAGGGTATGGCTTGTGGAGCTCTCAGCCCCTCTGAGCTTGAGTATCCCTATGTCCATTTTACAGATAAAGAAACTGAAGCTTAGACAGTGGAAATGACTTACTCAAGGTAACATAACCCCCATGAGGAATATAGAAGACTCACACCCAGTGCTTTTCCTACCATACACCCCAAGCAGCTTGGCCTGGCTCCAGAAATTTCTTCAAAGTTCATTTTTTGTTCTTTTCCTTTATTTACTTTTTAAATGAAGGCTTTATATGCAAAATGAATAAAGTATGCAGTGAGTTATGAGGTCAGTTCAATTAACATTTAGTAGATGAGAATGTAAATAAACATTGAATTAAAAAAAAAAAACACCACCACAAAGCATTTCCGGGATGAGAGACAGCGCAGGGGTGACAGTCTGCGCTCCACCTGGTAAAAGAAACCCTTCTAAACCACCTTCCCCTCTGCAAGGAGGGGGAGCCACTGACTTCTGATCCCACTAGGAATGCCCCTCTGCCTTTTAGCATGCCTAAATCTGCCCTTCTTCATGACTTCTCTTTATTGATCCTAGTAGGGATCCAGGGCCACAGAGAACAAGCCTAATCCTTTTTCCATAGGACACCCCTACCAACACTTAAGGGTGGTCACCGTCGCTCCCCTCCCCCAAGTCTTCTTTGCTTTAGGCTAAACAACACTTTCATTTCCTTTATGCAACTGTCCTACAATGCTGACCCAAGGTCCTTTTCCCTCCTGGTCACTGTTGGCTGGACACTATTTGCTATCGTGTATGTCCTAGCCAGTGGTACCCAAGATGGAGCGCAGCGATCTAGATGTGACCCAACCTGGGCAGGGGGCAGGGGAACAGTAACTTCCTCATCCCCAGATGCTCTGCTTCAGAAACTGCCCTAAGGTCATGCTAGTTCGGGACTTGCCCTATTTCACTATTGACTTATCTCGGGATCCCAGGCTTTGTGTTTAGTTTGGAACATTCTAGTGTCTAGTTTGCTTCCCAGGCTATTGAATACTCAGAACATCTCACATTTCTAGAGCTGCTTCTGGTTTCTGGAGCACTTGCCTCACAAAAAAGCTACTTCCAACCTACCCTTGATATATCTTTTGTTCATGCAGTTGTCTGTCTGTGACATTCTCTGTTAGAATGGAAGGTTCTTGAGGGAAGGACCTGGTTTTGCTTTTCCTTGTATCTTCTGTACTTAGAGCATTGTCTAATCTAATAAAGGCTTATTAAATAGACTTTCCAGAGACAGAGTGAAAGTCCTTTCACATCCATTTCACAGAAGTACAAGCTGATTCTCTGAGAGGTATAGTGTTCTTCAAGGTTACAGGCAGTCAGCCTCATGAATGGGAATGGGAATACATGTGTGGGAGTTTCCGGAATATATTTACTTATGGTAACACAACTGACAATGATCTGAGGAGGGCTTTAGTTTTATAGTTCTTATCACCCTGACTATGATGGCGCTAACACCTTACTACTGTGCCTCATGGAACATACCCATTCCTCTTTCAAGAACTTTGAGGTTCCCAATAATCATGGAACCATATGTCCACAAACTACCACAAAGCAAGAATGTGGTTTCTGTGCTCTTTTTGTTTACACTGAGGACCAAAGAGATCACTAGGATGTTGGTTCTAGTCTCAGGGATTTTCACAATGAGAGAAGACAAGAGATTTCCCAACCTGACCCCTTCTCACTCTTCTCTTCCTCATGTCAAACATGTTTAACAATGTCTGCTCTTCGTTCCTGCTGGCAGGTCTGCCATTTGAATTTCAAGGTAACTGATCCAAGGATTTGATTCAAAGCAGCCTTTTGTTTTGACTCCCCTCTGGGATGATGATATGACATAGAAGCTTTTTGAAAAATTAAGACTATCAAAATAAACAGGAAATCTAAGGAGGGTGATAGATATGCTCTCCCTTCCCACATCTGTATGCATGCAGGATTTATCCAGCCTTGCTTGCTGATTCTGTTTCTGAAAGATTTTATAGAATCGTCGAATTTAGAGGGAGAAGGAAACTTGTTGGGTTCTACTGTAAACAACGCCTACAAGGGGTCTCCCTTCCTGCATTCTGAGCAGTGGTCATCTCGCCAATGCTTGAAGACCCCCAATGACCAAGGTATCTGCCGCTCCTTTAAAACTCTAGCGCCTTCCATTTCTTGGTGTCCTGCTACAGGGGAGGAAATGTACCTTCCTTTTTCTTTGTGTATGGTATGCATTTAGGGTAGATAGATGCTGTACTGGACACAGTCGTGGTCCTGGAGTCAGGAAGACTCATTTTCCTGAGTTTAAATCTGGCCTCAGAAACTTACTAGCTATGTGGCCCTGGATAAGTCACTTAACTCTACCTCACTTCCTCATCTCTAAAATGAACGGAAGGAAATGGCAAATCATTCTAGTATCTTTTGCCTAAAAACCCCCAAAGGGGTCATGAAAAGTCAGACATGACGGGAAAAGATACAACCCAAACCAGTGTATATTTCCTTACCTGTGACACGACCCTCTGTGCCCCACTGGAATCTCAACTCAGGGGATGGACCCCCACTCCAACCCCAGGGCTGGAGGCCAGCCTGCCCCATTGGCTCTCATTGAAGCTCACGGGTTGAACTGAGCCTGTTTTGGTGGTGCTGCTTGGTCCCTTTGGCCTGTGATAAATGGCTTTTATTTTTCCTCAGATCCGTTTGATGCACCTTTTTTTGAACAGGCAGGACCCTCCATAATTTCATTTGTTTTCCTTCTTTCCCACCTTTGGATAAAGAGGTGTGCATGTATCTTGGTGTGTGTATACGCGGGACTGAATTAGAAAGACTATTTAAGCCTCTTAAAACAATACACTAAATCCTGCCTCAGCTCATCCAGGACCGTTTTAAGCTCATTATCATCTAGTTAAATGTTGCTTCTTAACCTTTTCCAAGCTACGGAGACAAGGCGCTGCTCACCTATGCAAACAGCTTAGACAAACCACTCTGGGTATGGAAGGTTCATGGCTCTGGCCCCGGAAGCGAACACTGTGCGTATTGAGCCACACTTCTGTGACTGTGCTACTGGGATTAGAAATACACTGACCGCCTCTAAATTCTATGATTCTCTGAAATCATTTCAGAACAGCACAAAAGGACTAGAATCTTCCACCTTGGATTGGCATGAAGCCTCGACCAGGCAACGTTCTGGCGGCCTCAGCACCTGCCATACTCCTTACCCTTCCTTGCTCACAAGTATGACCAGTGATGCATGGGGTGTGAGTGTGTGAGTGTGTGTGTGTGTGTGAGTGTGTGTGTGTGTGTGTGTGTGTGCACGTGTGTGTGCTGTTGAAATTCCTCACCTGGGACTGGACAGTCATAATTATGAAGACTCCCTTTTGCATAATGTTTTCTACGATATATCTGTGGGCTAAGTAGGGCAGAGGTCCTTACTACCACTTGGTATAGGAGGCAATGGAGGTTCCCAGGGGTTCAGTGGCTTGCTCCACCAATAATACTATAATGATAATAAACTTAATACTAATACAATAAGAGTCTTTTGAAGTATGTTTTTGAAACATTAATATTCCTAAATAAACCATTCAAAGACATAATTCAATAATTTTGAAGCCAACCTGCTTAAGTGCAAATTCCAAGTGTCATTGCAAATATATTCAATTGTGTAAAATATTTCGTGATAAAATAGTTCCCATTGATGATGCATTAATTCCTCCCACGGCCTGATTACTCATCTTTGCCAGCACTGTTCCTCCAAGTTTCGTTGCTAGTAATACTGCAAGCACTTCTGTGACATCAGGGATCTCCCTATCTCATGGAGCTTTCTTCTCCTCATTGTGGGTGTGACCTCCAACTAGAACCAGAGAGCACTCTCTTGTTCAGTTGTATCTGACTCTTCATGACACTGTATGGGATTTTCCTGGCAAAGAAATAGGGGTGGTCTGCCCTTTCCTTCTCCTGTGTATTAAGGCAAACAGAGGTTAAGTGACTTGCTTGGATTTGAACTCAGGTCTTCCTGAGTCCAGACTCAGCTCTCCATCCACTGACCACCTAGGTTTTTCCTACAGAGGTATAGATTGATAGGATAGGATAGATAGAACTTTATCTTCCCATTAAGCTATTCATGGAGCTTCAGCCAATAGTCTGGCATTCTTTCTTAGATTTTGCTTGTAGATACCAAAAGATTCTATGGACTATCTATCCCACTTTCTATGTGGACATTCCCTTTCTTCCCCTTCAACTTTATTTCCCTGATATCTTCCTTTGTGCTTTTTCTCCATACTCAGATGTCTAAGGAAAACATTAACTTGAAATTGGGCCTTATAGATATCATGATAATATGGGCAGAACAATAAATGATGATTCCAAAACCCAAGGTTCTTGTTGGAGTTTTTCCAGCAACTAATTATATTGTCCCAAGCACACTTCAGCATTTATTATCATGAGCCCTGCTCAGTTTGCCTCACTGGGGATTTTAGTTTGCTCATTGTAAAATGTACCAGTTGTACCCACAGAATCCCAGGTTTTGAGCTGAAAGGGCCCTCAGAAGCTTGCTAGCCCAACTTCTTTACAGCTGAAATGATGGAGACCCAGGGAACTAAAGTAACCTGGTCCCAGAAGTACTGTGTCTGTGCTGATTGAACCCAAACCATCTGATGGTCAAGCCAGTGCTTTTCCCCTAGGCCATGCCACCTCTGAGCTGTTTTCCAAGTTTTTGTTTAGATTCCCCAAAGCCTCCAGATTTGGGGCTGTTTTCCTAAACCTGCCTCTGTCCCGGCACTAATTGTACTAGAATGTAAGTCTGGCAATGTTTCTATGCTATATTTTCAGATTAGCCCAGAATCTAGAACACAGTGGATGCTTCCAAAGTGTGTTTGACCAGCTGCCTGACTATTAGGAGGGCTCTCTCCAATTTCACAAGCAGCGGTTAGAAGCTGACAGTGGCTAACGTTGAAGATGGGAGATGCACGTTCCGATTCCATATCCAACAATTGTGTGACATGTTTCCTTGCAGAGGGACCTAAATGTGCATCTCAGAGTCATGGCTGTCCTTGCTGTTACCAGGTGTGTGACCCCAGATGAGTTGCTGTTGCGTGCTGGGCTTTAGCTTCCTCATTTGTACAGCAAGGGTGTGAGGGTAGCTGACCGCCAGCACCTCACACGCATCTCTAAGGCCAAGATCCACGATTCTCTGACCTGGAGCAAGCCACTGAACCCCGGGGAACTTCCACTGCCTCCTATGCCAAGTGGTAATAAGGACCTCTGCCCTACTTAGCCCACAGATTTATTGTAGGAAAGCATTATGTAAATGGGAGTCTTCATAATTATGGCTTTCCAGTCCCAGGTGAGGAATTTCAACAGCACATACACGTGTGCACGCGCACACATACACACACACACACACACACTCACACCCTGTGCTTCACTGGTCACACCTGTGAGCAAAGAAGGGTAGGGAGTATGGCAGGTGCTGAGGCCACCAGAACGTTGCCTGGTCCAGGCTTCATGCAAATCCAAGGTGGAAGATTCTAGTCTTTTGTGCCGCTCTGAAATGATTTCAGAGAATCATAGAATTTAGAGGTGGTCAGTGTATTTCTAATTCCAGTAGCACAATCACAGAAGTGTGGCTCAATACACACAGTGTTCGCTTCCGGGGCCAGAGCCAGTATTATTATTATCATTATTATGACAATCAAGTCACATTAGAGATGTGTCCTTATTCTTCATCTCCATCAGAGATCCTGGCTTGTAAGACATGCAATCTTCTGATTCTTAGTCTGTTGTTCTGGAAGAGGACCAATAACCTCATGAACTATTGGAAACCAATTTGACAAGTAGGTGCCAGACCCAGAGCATGCATGAAAACTAAGACCAATATACCCAGACATGTATCCCTTCCTCTTGCTTGAAGACACAGTTAGAATGGGCCTCTATGCATTCCTACCTCTCTTTCCTCTGTCATTATAAGACAATTTAGAAAATACCAATATTTCAGGCATCCTGTGGATAGCAGGTCAGTCTCCTTTTGCTATCATGACCCTTTATCTAATAACCTTTATTAGCTTCAGCCCTTAGCCTCTGAGATTTGGATCAGAGTGAAGCTACCCCATTATATGTCCCCAGGGCCAATGGCAATGGGGGCCTTGCGCAAAGATATTCTCTTCCTCTTGTTCTAAGTAATCAAGCTTTGTGACCATTATCCTTCTGTGCTCTGCTGTTCTTGAGTGGAATTCTCTCCCATTACATGATCACAGAATCACAGAGAGGGAAAGGAAGGGACTTGAGAGGCCATCTGGTACCACCCTTCTCTTCATGTATGTACAATCTGAGAATTAAGTGCCTTGCCCCTCCTGACACAAAGAGCACATGGCAAAGGCTGGATTGCAGCCTCATTCTTCTTATTCTCACTACGCCACGGAACTCATGCTCAGTCGTGCTGATGGTGGAGGCACTGAATCAAGCATGGTGTGACCTGTTTGGTCACATTAAATACCATAATCTGTTTCAAATTAGTAAGAATTCCCTGAGAGTGATGACTGAATCCTCCAGGCTCTGAAGTGAGATGCATTGCTTACTTCAAAGGTTTGTAAGTTCACTGAGCTTTCTGTGAACATCCTGAATTCAGGAACAATTCATCCTCTGTGTTCTTCAGAGTTTGATTACAAGGAAATGACTTCGAGCCAAATTTAACTAAAGGGAAATCCGAGATTTTGTCATAGGAAAGAAAGAACAGAAGAAAAGGATCAAAGAATGAAAGAAATATTGTTAATGAATTAAATGAAAACCTCAATGTTCATCACAGCTCTGGTTTTAAAAGGAAATTTCATATTTTCAATAACTATTCATAGATGCACTATTGTCTAAGAAGTGAATGCAAAGTTAAATACTTCTGGAATTTGAATTCCTAGCCCTGTCTGTAAACATGTTTTATCTTCTAGGAGACAGAGAATCTTAGAACTCACTAGAAGGGCCCTTAGTGTTCGTCTCATTCCGTATTTTTCTCATTCTGTTCTTTTACATCCTTGACCGGTGATCACCGTAGAGTCCGCCTTTACTGGAACACTCACTACCTGTCGAAGGAGGCCCGTCCACTGTCAGACAGCATTTTTTGTTCTCCTCTACTTCTTCCCTCTCCCTATCCAAAGCCAAACTCCAGTTAGTTGTAAAAACAAGAGCAACAACAAAAAAATAATTCTCAGTGTCAAAGAGCAGCAGATGAAAAGGTGACTCACGGAGTCAGGAGACCAGGTTCTGGTCCTGTTTCTGACGTGCAATGCTTGTGGCCCTAGGGAATCTCTGGTCATAGGCAACTCTCCAAGACTATAGTCATTACTGAATGTGTTGGGTGATAGGTGTTTACACATGGGCAGGTATGAAAGTGTGTGTGTGTGTGTGTGTGTGTGTGTGTGTGTGTGTGTGTATGGGGGTGTGCAAAAGCACAAAGATAGGAAACAAACAGGATACGCAAAGTAAAGAGGAATGGTTTGGATAGTAGGGTGAAGTAGGAAGATGGAGTCAAGTTGAGGAAGTCAGTGAATTACATTTTGGTGAACCCCACTGTTTTAAAGGGTTCTAGTATATTTTTTTCTGTTTAAATTCCCCTAGTCCTATATTTATCCTGCAAATATTGTGTGTAAACAAAGCTTTTCTCCTGTTGTCTCCCTCATGAAAGCCGGAGGACCTGGAGAGCAGGGCTGTCTTTGTCTTTCTTTGTAGCCCCAGCTCTTAGCGTGATGCCAGGAGCACAAGAGGCTCTAAACAAAGGCCCATTCCATCTGTCAGTCACATTTTCCCGTGTTTTCGGGGATCCCTGTGAAGTTTAATGATTGATTATTTTGCTAGTCTTTACTCTTTACTCTTTGGTTTTTTTGTTTTTTGTTTTTGGGGGTTTTTTTTTGGAAAATCAGAGCCACATTTTTCCATCTCCATTTTTTTCCCTTCTTTTATTATTTTTGTCCCTCCTATTCTTCAAAATTTCTCAGTGGCTCCTGACAGTGGTTCTGCGATCATATCTAAATTTTTTATTCAAGACTACCTTTAAAAGTAATTTATCTGGACCTTGGGGCTTGATCTAATTTCTTCTTAGCTTTTAAAATCTACTCTGATATCAAGAGGGAGACTCTTGCTGCAGAGCTGGGAAAAAATTGTAATGGAAGTAGCCAAAAAACAAACTTGTTTCTGTTTGTAAATGGGGAGCTTTGGAATGAACAAAATACATATTAAATTACAATCTCTATTACATACTTAATGAAACATATTATTTCTGGTAGAATGTAAACTTCTTGAGAACAAGGGCTGTTTTGTGTTTCTGCCTTTACAGCCTTAGTGCCAAGCACATAGTAGAATTCAATTAATCAATAAGTATTTAATAAGTTCCTACTACGTGACAGGCGCTAAGAAATCCTAGTAATATATGCACAAAGAATGAAACAATTGCTACCCACAGGGAGTTTGTTGAATGAAATTAAATTTGTCACAATTATTAAATATTATTTTTTTCAGTACTCTCCCATCTGAACATTGCTTGTCTATAGTACTGAAGGGACAAGCACAAGTGTTGACTGGGCGTGTTGAATTTTAGTGTAGTGTCAGTTCAATTCAATTAGATAAGCATTAATTAAGCCCCTCCTAAGTACAATGGGTGATATAAGATGTTTATGGAACTCCCAGTGTGAAAGCACCTTCTACCTTTGTAGGACCACAGTGCCTCAGTGACCTGCAGTCTTAGAGAATACCTTAGGGCACTAAAAATTGAGAGAAGCAGCCAAGAGCACACATGCAGTGTAGATAGAGGCAGGCCTTGAGGCCTAGACCCCTGGACCCCAAGGCTGGCTCTCATCTCCTCTTCCCTGCCCTGGCCCCACAGTGTGAGCCATAAAGCAGTTATCATGCCAAATAAGCCAGCCCTTTTGAGTGCTACCACAGCCCCCACCTGAGGTTTCCCTTTATGTGGTGTTTTCACAGAGGGATACATCAGATCCTAAATTGAAGAGAAGATGGAAAGCATTCTAGCGCAGACCTCTCATTTCATAGTAGAGGAAGAGGGGCCCCTGAGAGGTTAAGTGACTTGTCCAAGGTGGCACGGCAATCTGTGCCCACAGAAAGTCCTCTGAATCAATTCAGCAGCAGGGCACCATGATGCCTCCAAGTTAAGAACCATGATTATCCCTCACCAAAATCTTATGGATGAGGAAATAGAGGGAGGTTGCTTGGCTAAGGTCACACAGTTGGGTGCATTTTGTCGTTCATAATTGAGTTCCCTCTACAAATAATAAAAAAAGGTGATGTTTCAAAGTAAAGTGCAGTTTAGTCTGACAAACAGGCATCGCTCAAACAGCAAGGGAGCAGCAGAGGAAGGGCCAGAAGCGAGCCATAGATCAGTGGGACATCAGCCCAGGGGCTCAGCTCATTTCTCTATTGCTAATCAATAAGTCGGATGGATTATCTACGTGTGAGTGTAAACCTATTCTTCCTTCCAAAAATGAAATTCAGCAACGCAGCAATTATCCCCAGAAGACTTGAGAGAAAAGTTTCCGCCATCTGCATGGGCTTACTTACCCTCGTGAATGCAGAGGAGAACTCCATGTTAAATGTGGTGGAAAATCAACAGTAGCCTCACTCGAGGCTTCATCATCAACTCATTCTGAATGTTTCTCTGTGTTAATGATAGGCAGGGAAAATGATCCTGCACTTGACAGGCTCTCTCTGGCCCGTGCTATTACTCACCAGTTCAAATTAGGCTATTTCCTAAATTGGGATTTCTGAGATGAAAATCTGCAATTTAAATGTGTTTAGAGAAAGCATCAAAGGTCAAGCTTGGGTCCATAGGGACACTTGCATCTTTGGCTTATAGCTCTTAACACTAGGAGATGAGAAGAAATGCCTCCTGTACAAACACTGGATGATTCTCTCCTGCCTTGATTTCCTGAAACCTGATCTGAGTGCTGGGCCAGCAGGTGAGGCTGCCAGACCAGCTGCAGCTCAATGTGGCCTAGTGAAATATTGATTTCTGCAGGCTCTGTAAATATCAATATTTCTGTACCTGAAGTGAAGCAGAGGTGACCACAGGAAACGGATCCTGCCAGCAAACACGCAGCTTTGCTGCAAGAAGAGCTCGGCCAGGTTTCATTCGAAAGTTTTTTTGCTTTGCTTTGTTTTGCTTTTTTAATGGAAGGGAAATATAGGGAAGGAAAAGGAAGGGGAAGGATAAGTTAATGGATAGCCCTTCCCTCTATGCCTTCCACAGGCTGGCCTCAATGCCTGGAATACACTCCTGCATCAACTCAGTTTTTTAGAACCATTTTTTCCCTCCCCAAGTAAGCTCTGATCCCACGGCATGCACAAGGCCTTCCCAGAGCCCTTCAGTCGGTATTGATCTTTTCCTACTAAAATTTCCTTGTATTTCCACACTTTCTTTTCAAGGGTAAGACCGTTTCATTTTTGCCTTTTTATTCTTAACACCTAATAGGATGCCTGGCCCAGAACAACCAGCTGCATGGACGAATGGATATGGTATTTTCTCCAAAGAATAAAAGATCTGAAGGCAGATCCTGGTTTCCTTTGTTTGTTTAAAAACTAGCACAATGCCCGTACCTGGCAGCTGTTTGAGAATTATTTGGTGAATATTGTTAGATAGAAAGACAAATACAGATATAACGATGGCATTTGTAATTTCACCTCTACTGAACAGAGAGGCAGAGAGATTCAGCAGCCCAGGAGACAGATCCCTTCACCCTCACTCATAATGTGGTCAATTTGTTTTGGGGAGGGTAAGTCTAAGAGAAGTCCAGAGTGGGTAGACTCGGTGTATTCACACCTGCATTGCTGGAATGATCATACTGAAGAATCTGAATAGGTGTGTCTGCATGCGTACATATATGTGTGTGCATGTTGTGTGCATGTACATATGTGTGTGCACATTGTGTGTGTAACTATATGTGTGTGCACAGTGTGTACATATATGTGTGTTGTGTATACATGCATGTGTGCATGTTGTGTGCATGCACATTGTGTGTGCACATTGTGTGTGCACATATATGTGTGCAATATACATGTGTTATGTGTACATATATGCATGCATGTTGTGTGCATGTACATATATGTTTGTGCACATTGTGTGTACCTATGTGTGTGCACAGTGTGTACATATATGTGTGTTGTGTGTACATACATGCGCACATGTGTGCATGGACATGTGTGTGCACATTGTGTGTGCACATGTATGTGTGTGCATGTTGTGTGTGGGTGTTGTTCAGTCATTCAGTCACGTCTGACTCTTCCTGATCCTAGTTAGGGTGTTCTTGGCAGAGATACTGGAGGGGTTTGCCTTTTCCTTCTCTCTTTGCCTTTTCCTTTTCCTTGCTCATTTTACAAATGAGGAAACTGAGGCAAATAGGATGAAGTGACTTGTCCAAAGTCACAAGCTTTTCTGAAGTCAGATTTGAACTTAGGAAGATGATTCTTCCTGACTCCAGGTCCAGAGTTCTATTCACTGCACCACCTAGCTGCCCCTCTATACATATGTGTGTGCACATATATAAATGTGCTAGAGATCATGCAGAGTAAGTTACCTGTATAAGGCAGAATGACCTATAAGGTCAGTCATCTTTAGGACAATTCCCCATAGTACTGTTACCTTCAAAGAAAGCTTTACTTGCTCGGTGTCTGACATTTTAGGAGACAGTGACCTCCCTTGCTATTTCAGCTTTCTAGAGACATAGGCTGTACAGCATGCCACGACAAAGGGCGAGAAGTGGGGAAAACAGAGCCAGCAGTTATCAATTTTGCATCTCCTTTAAAGGGGCTCTGGTGCAGTGAAAAGAACCCTGCTTTGGGAGGCAGGGCACCTAGGCTGGAATTTCCAATTATTGTATGTTCCCCAAGGGAGTTTAAATAAGTCACTTCTCCTGTTGACTTACACGTAAAATGAAGGAATTGAACCCTTGGAGACGGTACCTAAGGGACCTTCTTCCAAGTGCTCTGATCCAGTGTTTGCATAGTCATCCATTCAGAGATCCCTGCATCCATTGCTTCTGCAGGCATTGAGCAGGCCCCATGGATAGAGGACTGGATCTGTAGTCAGTAGGAACTGAATTCAAATCCATCCTCAGACACTTACTAGCTATGTGACCGTGGGCAAGTCACTTAAACTGTGTCTATCACATTTTCTCAACTGTAAAGTATGGGTAACAATCACACCGATTTCCTAGGGTTATTAAGAGCATGAAATAAGATCATATTTACAAAGTATAGCACAATGTCTGGCACATAGCAGAAACTTAAATGCTTATATTCCCTTTTATATAAAGCACATGAGAATATTCTTTGTATGAAAGAAACCTCAGGGACCATTTAGTCCAAAGATATGTTGAGTCCATAAAATTACCCTGAATTGAGAAACAAAGGGTCAGCCTTCCATTTCATCATTTTCTCATGCTCCAAGGCTTGGATTAGCTCTCAGAATTTGATCTCATGGACTGCTGGGGACCAGAAATGCCTACGGATGCCTTTTATGGACATTAAAGTATTCAGTTCATTATCTAAAAATATGCTCTAAAGATATCTAGATTTTGAACCTGATCTGTTAGACAGGCACCCATGGAGGACTTATGGGAAGATGAGGTTAAAAATCCCACAGGATGAATGGGTGTGGATAGCTGGTAATCTGTCTCTTTGGAGATGACACATACTGTTGAAATCACCAATCTACCAACTCCTGGAGTTTCTGGATTTCTCAAATAATCTCCAAACAAACATAATTGACAGCTTCATAGAAGACCATCTTGTAAACACAACTGTGGAGAACCACTATGCCTTCACAATACGTTTGGATTCACTTCTTCTATTAACAAATTCTCCCCTATAGCCTTGTAATGCAAACAGTAATTACCCAATACATTCCTTTAGGTTCCAGCCTTGTTCAAATAAAATGTGACTCATTTTTTACAGGACAGGGAGATTTTCCACTACAAAAGAAATGAACCCTTTGATTCCTACCAGAAAGGAAATTTTCTGATGGGCTACCAGGTGGGTCATTGTTAGGACTGTCATTTTATCCTGGCATTTATTTAATTTCCAACCTTTTTCCGTGTAACTCACATATATCCGGAATAAAATATGCAAATAAATTCAGTCTCTGGAGAAGGGTAAATTCAGCCGTGAAGCCGACTACATTTCCATTTTCCTAATGTACTTTGGGCACTTCTGTGTGTCCACTTACATTAGCCTATGAAAGCATCTTGAGCTCTGTCAGCCCCCAAGAATGTGTTAAAATGACATGGTGAATTTATAGTTCTGAGAATAAATAAAGCCCTGCATAGATGAGGCCTGCAGGACCATGTATGTCTGGCAGAAATATTCTATGCATTTTCAAGGCCTATCAACAGAATCCTTTACCAAAAAGATGTAGTATGTGCTGTATGAGTATAATATATATATATATATATTATTATTATTATTTTTTTTTTTTTTTCTTTAAGAATGAAGGCCACAAGCCCAACAGCCTCAGAGTCTGCCTTGTTTGAGAGATCATGCACTGGCAGAAAGAAAGCATTTGACACTGTTAGACATATTACACATTTTGACATTAAGCAACTAATAATTACTCAAAGTACATTAACAGCATCCTCATGTGCTGAAGAAACAAATATTCATGACTGGAGCAGGGACTTTTTCAAAAGAACTTTTGCATTAAAAAATCAATTCAAGCAATTGGGTTAATAAAAAGGGGGAGAAAAGAGAGGTTTGTGACCAGGAATCACAGAGGGTGAGAGTGGAAAGGGTCCTTAGATACCATTCAGCCCCCACCTACACCTGGCCAAAAATCCCTTCTTCAAGCAATTCAAAGACTGGGCATTCAGACATTGACTGAGGATGTCTAAAGTTTGGAACTCTCTTCTGAATCATCTCATTGTGAGGATGGATAACCCTAATTGTGAACACGTGGGCTGTTTTCTTCCTGTGTCTGCTGCTGTTTCCTCTATATGTCAAACTAACATGGCTCATTCTTCAGCTTTCACTCCCTTCTCTGTTTCTGTCCTCTAGGACCAGGCAGAACCATTCAGGTAGATGAAGCGAATCTGCACCTTGAGAATCCAACTTTATTTTATTTTTGCTAAGGAAATGATATATTGACTACCAGATCATACCAGTTTTTGGTCACATCTACACCATACCGTCTATACTTTGGTCACCTCCCCATCCCAACCCCCCTCCACTGGAACCTGGCTTTCCTCTCCTGGGACTCCAGACTTCAGCCAACGAGACTTCACCTTGTCTTTCCTGGACTCAGATGTCCATGTTACTTCCTGGACAGCTTCATATCATTTTGCCCCACAGTATACATACTCACCCCCTCATCACCCTTTTATAAATTATCTTTTCCCACTAGAATGTACACTCCCTATGGGGGAGGATCGTCCAATTTGCTTGTATTTTTGCTGGAAGCATTTAGCGTGGTGCCTGACACGGTGCGTAATAAATGCTATATCTACCTCCCTACTTAGCAACTTATCTCCCTCTCTTCCTCACTCCCTCCCTTCCTTCCTACCTCCCTCTCTATCTGGTAGATATCCATAGTAATAGTAACAAAACTATTTTTATTCATCAAATACAATAAATTATGTCTAACCTCAATTCATTTTAAAAAATTGACAATTAAAATTTAAACATAAGATGAAAATGAAATGTAGAATATACATTTTGCATTATTAAGGTGTGTTTAGGCACATGTGTAAGCCTATGCAGGTGGGTTTATAAAAATAAGTCTAATTCTTCTTTGTTGCGACAATCTTCCAAAACTATTAGGACAGCAATCATGGCCTCCTTATGGTTAAGTAAATACATAGATATGTATATATGTATATATATATATATATATATTATACATACACACATATATTAATGAGGCATATGCTGCTGATTAGGCTAGAAATAATTATTTGTGATATTCACATGGCAAGAGATTAAAATGAGTTTCCTTGCATTACCTCGCCAAAAGTTAATGAGGTTTAAAGTGAAAGGTAAAGGTTAAAGTTAAGATTCTAATGTCTGACCTGAATTCCACCATTTGCAAAATGGCCAGATGAACCTCAAGACATGTAAGGATCTAAAGTTACCTCCCAATATCCAAATTTCCAGCCAGTGGGAATAGATGCCTCTTTCTTTGTTGAATAATAGTTCTGTTGGAGTCTGTAATCACTCAAAATTGCTCAGGGACTCTTCATTGTCCATAAAAAAAAATCCAGACTCAGTCTAGAATTCAAGGTTTTATTAGGACCTGTTTCAAATTTGTATTTCAGGCCTTGTATCTCAGGAATTTCATTCATTCCTTCAGCAAAGATTAGATGATCACTTGGGAGGGATATTATAGAGGGATCTCTGAGGGCTCTTCCAGCTCTGCAATCTGTTTCTGTATTTTGTGACTATAACCTAGCTAGTCCTGTACATGATGCCTCCTTAATGCAGCTCAATCCCATATTACTTTCTTGTCTGTGTTTTTGCTTTTTTTGTATTCCCAGAACTTAGCCTGACGCATAGAAAGAACTTAGGAAACGTTTCTTGACTCGGTTTGACCTGACTGAAACATCACAAGGTTTAGTCCTGCCTAGTTTATGATCCACTTAATATCTAATATTTTTCTCAGAAAAAAGACTATCTAACCATGTTTCCTTATCTTTTCCTTATGAAATTGAGGTTTTTTCTTTTAAATCCAAGTATATGCTTTTGCATTTAGATTAGAGTAAAAAAAAGAATTCCCAATTGAAGAAGACCTCAGCTCAAATCTAGTTTTCAGCACCATGACTGGCACATAGTAGGTACTTACACCCTGACTGATCTTCCCTACTAGACTTCTGAACTGTGTGACCTCTCACACCTCTCTGAGCTCACATACAGGGTTTCTTCTAATACAAAAACTCCCTTTTTCACTCTTGCTTCACTCCCATCTCTGTACGATGAAGTTCTGCCCATGTTTCCCGATCTACTTCAAATGGCACTTGCTGTGCATCAAGTCTTCCCTGACTCTCTGCCCCCATAACCCCATTCACAGGATGGAAGTCATCTTCCAGTATCCTCATGACTTATGTCTCCCCAGCAGCACATCACATCCTGCTTGAAAATGTTTCTGCATGCTTCATCTCTCCCCAACTAAATCACGATGTCTTCAACAGCAGAGCTAATACCATTTATCTTTGTACGCTATCAGTGCTCCCATGATTCCCTGACATATTCAAGCAGCTGTTTGGTCAGTAAATGTTTGTGGATGGAATGGAGTTGAAAAGCAGATTTTCTGTGAGTTCCAAGGTTCCTCTATAAAAATCATAAATATTGGAAAAAAAGTCTCAGGGACTAGTAATTAGGTTAGAGCTATTCAGAAGTTTGACCTAAAGACAATATAAGCTGAACTATGCTCAAAGCTTCTTTCCCAGTTGTTTCTCTTGGGCTAGGTTGGGTTTTTTAAGTCCTGTATTTCAGAGGGCTTTCAGATATCAAATATACACTCAAAGATTTGAGTTGGAAGACTTTAAACCATTTTCTCCTCTAGGGCCATAAGAATGGAAACAAAAAGAACAGCAAAACAATTGTCATGTCTTTCACCTACAGTGACTCCTTTCCAACTGGCTGGATCAGCCCTGTGGACCAGCAGAGAGGAAAGCAGAAGGAGGCAGTGCAATGCCTGAGCAGGGGCAGGCTTCTGAGTCTGAAGTCCTGGCCTCAAAACTGGCTGCAATGACAATTGTTTTAGTGAATTGCCATCAATACAGGTTGGTGAGTCCTCTGTAACTATGTCACCAACACTGAGAAGTTAAGCACCTGGTCTTGGTGAAATCCAAATCAAACCAAATCATGGATCAGATGCAGGACAGGAACGCAAGTCGTATTGAAAACTGTCTCCCAATAAATAGAGAAAGGTTGACTGAATGTGAACAGCTATGGAGTTTGTCATTATTTCCTTAATCCTACCCTAGGCAAACCAAGTTATGTCTCTTAAATGGTCTGCAACTCAGTGTTTACCAGCTATAAAATGATCTAGCCAACAAGTTCCTCTAGGTCAGAGGAGAGGAACCTTGGGTCTCCAAGCCACACGTGGCCTGGTAGGTCCACAAATGCAGCCTTTTGACTGAATACAAACTTCATAGAGGATTTGTTCTGTAAAACTTGAACTCAGTCAAAAGGTATAACCCAAGGACCTAGAAGGCCACATGTGACCTTGAGGTCACAGATTCCTCACCCCTGGCCTAGGCATCTAGGTGGTGCCATGATAATAACATTGTCTGACAATATAGGAAGATCTGAATTCAAGTGCTGCCCCAGGTCTTCAAGAGGGATGTGACTCTGAACAAGTAAATAAACTCTCTTTAGCCTCAGTATCCTCATATGAAAATACTGATAAAAACCACACATACTTCACCAACTTGTGAGAAGACCAACTGTGACAACACGTGTAAAGTGATTTGTAAGCATAGATTGTATTTTTTTTTTGTCAGATCATCCAAACAGCTCTGAGGTGCAAAGAAAGAGAGAAAAATGGAGGTTCCAGCCTTTTGGCAAAGTGCTCTATCAATGAAAGTCAATAGTGAAGAAAGCTCTGCAAATTATCACAAATAGCAGAAAATGAAGAACTTTCGTCCTCAGAGTACGATTGAGAGGAATTGGGTGGATTTGCTCTAAGCTTACAAACTTAAAAAAAAAAAGTTAATTCCAAGAACATTTTGAAAAAGCTAAAATTATTTCATCCCATGATGTTTTGCAGGACAGTGAACAAAGCACCAATGTAAGAAGTTTGAGCTTTTTCAGGAGCAATAAAGCTCCTATAATTGTCTTTTTCAACCTGAGTCTTGTTTCGCCTCCTCCACCTGCCCTTTGGCCTTTCCAATGGTCGAGCCCTCTTACATTTGATAACCGATCGTGACCATAGCAGATGAAGGAAAGGGGAATCAGAGACTTTTAGGGCTAGGCACAGTCTCTCTGGGGCCAACCTTTCATTTTGCACATGATGAAGATCCCTAGAGGTAGATTTTTTTTGTTACAGTGAGAAGGAAGTCTATATTTGAGGGAGGGTATGATGGGGGTGATCATTTATTTCTGCTTATTTGTGCTGTGGCTGTTGTTGGTGGTGGTTTTGGTGGTGGTGGTGTTTGCTGTGCATGTGGGGTTTCATATTTATTGAGAACTTCAAGCAAGGAACTTCTCCCAGTGCAAATTGGCACCTTTCCAGCACCTTACATCTTAGACATTCAGGGTATTTGTAATCAGGGCAACTCAACATCTGGTTCATAACCAACAGCTGGATTGGCTCCATCCCACTCCGGGCTCCACCTCACATCTTTTATCAGACTTGCATGGGACAATAGACTTCATTTCGTCAGACTGACACACTGATGTACCCTATAAGGTCTTGGATACAGGTAAAAATTTTACCTCTTTGATGATGGGCTTCTCACCATTTCATAAGTAAACAAACAAAAAACCCAGCTTATCTGTTTACGAAGTGTTCATTGTTCAGAAGCTCTCGGACATTACCTTGCATTTACACTGCACTCTCCCTTACCTGCACATTACTTTGTATGCTCCCTCCCCCCCTTCTCCCCCGGTTATGACCACACAAGCTCCTTGGGCACACAGACAATGTTCTGACTTTTCTTTGTGACTCCAGTCTCTAACGCAGGGCCTGGCAAATACTAGATTCTGAATGAACGCTTGTTGACTTCTTACCTATAAGGAGCCAAACCAGCCTCTCCTTCATGTTCATCTTTAAATGCACTATTTCTCTTTCCCTCCCTCTTCAAAAAATGTCCATCTAAATTGATGTGACTCCTCAACAGATAAGTAGCCCTGGTGAGTAAAGATGCTATAAAAATGAAGCCGCCCACAGTTGCGGGAGCAAACACCGTTACCAAAACCCCTTAAGTCATCAGACCAAATTTCGAGGCTCCTTGTCCCCTGTCCAGCTTATCAGTTTCTTTTGCAACCGAAGAGGAGGCAAGGAGGACAGCAGCCCAAACAGGGGTTTGCTTGCTTGCTTTTGAATTTTAAGGGAAAAAAACCCAAAGATCTCACTCCAAGCAATGCTCGCCCAGCTGTGAAATGTTGCTGACACCTGCGGCTGCCACATTCCCCACTGGTGAGATAGGTCAGTAACAGTGAAAGACAGATGATCAAGTGAAGTAGAAAGGAGGAGGGGAAGCACAGGAAGGATCAGGAGGAAAGACAAGAGGGAGACAGGAAAACAACACAAACTGTACCACAGACAGCGGCAGCAGGAGGGGAGAAATCAGCTCAGGGACAATGAAATCGGCCGATCTTAAAGAGCAAACCAGCACGAGTTAACATACAATCACATACACACACACATAGGCATATACATGTGTGTCTACGCGTATATACACAAATATGTGTGTGAGTGCATACACAGACACACACACATCTTTTTCTTCTTTCTCTCCTTTATTCTTTGTGGGAGCTCTGAAAAAGTGGGGTAAAAATAAAATGATTTGCTTATTCTAATACTCTATACCTTCTGGGCCTGGGTAAAGACATTGCTGTTTTCTTCCGGGCATTCTTATCCCAGATTTTCTCATTTGTGTGTTTCCTAGGCATGAGAATGGCAAAGATTCATCCTGGGACGGCAGAATTGCAGTGAATGCTGATGAACCGATACAGGCCATAACCCCAGGGATGCCTAGGTGGATTGTGGGTGTCAGAGGGATGAAAGGGATTTCTTCAAATGGAAAATATATCCTAAAAAGATTTCATGGGCTCCAGAGTATGATTTTCAAAAAAAATGATGACATGAAAAAGATCTGCTTGCCAATATATAACCTATATCCACACTAGGTTCTAACCAGGATTCACACTTTCAATGCTTCTGCTCTGAAATAGCTTGACTGACATGATAAGAAGAAGACTGGGAGAGTGCCCAAGAGGTCCCTGGTGTCTAATTTTAGCTCTGACACTAACTCCATTTGTGATTTGGGGAAGATATTTAAATGTCCCTGGCCTCAGTTTACTCTATTGGGAGATAAGGGGTTGACCTAGATGATCCCTAAGGTTTATTCCAGCTTCAAATTCCTTTAAAACTTCAGCTCTTTTTATGCCACTTAGTACTTGTTTGGTCTTGAGCAACTTAATTAAACATCCAGAATCTCAGTTTTCTCATCTGTTAAATTGGTATATTCATACCAACCTCACTGTCTGCAGATTGTCTTGAGGATCATCACCTCAGACTATATGCAAATGTATTTATCTTTCTCAAACAATGATGTATTTATTCACTTACTGATTGACTCAACTAACGAATTAGGCTTCTACTTTGTGCTAAGCACTCTTAGGGACTGAAGGGGAAACAAAATTTAGACAAAAAAGTCAATCATCAATTTGAGGCATTATGATTAATGTGACATATATGTATATGTATGTATGCTTACATGCACACACACATCACAAAGCTACCTAAATATATATGTACATATATATATATATATACATACATTTGTTCATATGTATGTCTGCATAAACACACATATGCATGTGTATGTGTATTTATGTGTGTGTGTGTGTGTGTGTGTGTATCCAATCTGTGATTTCATCTGCATAGGGAACTTCTAGAAAAGAAACTCTCAACAGGGAGAAACAAGTACTCTTCCCCTTATGTTCTTAGAGTTAGTTGTCAGAGGTGCTACAAGAGATGAGAAGTCTACAGAAGTAATTCTATGGAGAAAATGGTAGTGATTTATGCCCAGTCCTGGTCAGCTGAATCATCTGCAGCACCTAGCCAGCCAGGTGGCAGCATAAAGTCCTTCAAATGTAACTGTCTAAGGATCTCTGTGACTTTTGGGCCTGCAGACCCATGTATTTTCTGAAGAAGAGACTGCTTTAATTGGACTCATGGAACCTCCCAAGCTGGACAGCAACAATATAGGCTATCATTAGGCAAGGTCTTAACCAGGGGTTTCCCCCTGAAGCTGGAAATGTGAGAGTATTTCATTCCACTATGTTTTTTCTGCCTCTCACCATTACTATGGTTCCTATTTTCTGAAATAATAATTATTATTTTTTAAAAAATAGGTAAGAAGGGGAAGAGAGGTAGGAAAACGATCAATTCAGAGTTAAGAGAAAAATAAGCTGATAAATGTTATACTGAAAAAAAATTGCAAACCCTTGTGTTTCTTAATCATCTTACATGTTACCTTCTGCGTGATCTGCAACACGCTGATGAAGGTCAATTTGGACACCATGGGTGCTGAAGAACATGCAGAGACTTCTCAAAGAAAGAGGACTGGGAGAGAGTCGAAGGATTCCACGTGTATTAGCATGCTCAGCATGTCTGGGAAGTTTATTAGCAGCAAGTGCCTGAGTAAGATGCAATAGGTTTTAGAGAGAATGATACAGAAAAGCTGGAGTGGGTGTGTTGATAATATCTGGGGGAAAACGGATGCCTGGAGAGTGCTGGGATTATAGGAAACATCTGTGGGTGTGTTTGGTACATTTCTAATGGGAGCATGACAGTGGACAAAACCATGTAAAGTAGAATACACATGGCATTTGGAAGGGACCACGTAAAATAATTGAGTGACTAAGTGAGCCCAAAGGAAAACACAGGAAACACAGTTACAAAGCAGGAGAAATTGTATTTTCTGGGCTTCAGGGACACATCACATACTCTGTTGTGAAAAGAATGTGAACTGGGAACGGATGGATTATGTAATGGAGCAACTGGCAAAGGGAAGTCTTCCTGCATATTCTTAACAGTCAGCATTTAGAATGGCCTTTTTCAGCATCTTTTTATTTTTATTTTATAAGTTTCAAAACGCCAATCTCTACCTTCCTTAATATCATCCTTTAGTGGAGATGGAAGTTGATGGTGACATTGGAGGAGAGAGAGACAGAGAGAGAGAGAGAGACAGAGACAGAGAGAGAGAGAGAGACAGAGACAGAGAGACAGAGACGGAGACAGAGGGAGGGAGAGAGACAGACAGAGACAGAGACAGAGGGAGGGAGGGAAAGAGAGACAAAGAGAGAGAGACAGAGAGATAGAAGAAGGAGGAGGCGGAGAACAAGAACAAGAGGAAGAATGAGAAGAACAAGAACAAGAGGAAGAATGAGAAGAACAAGAACAAGAAGCCACGTTTCTATGTCACTGACTGTTCCAGGTACTTCTTTAATTACTTTACAAAATTCATCTTCTTTTATCCTCAGAGGAACCTTTCAAGGTAGTGGCTATTATGGTCTCTACTGTACAATTGAAGAAACTGAGGCAAACAGAGGCTAAGTGATTTAATTGAGGCCCACGAAGCCCATTTCAAGTGAGGCACTATCATTGTCTCCATTTTACAACTGGGGAACCTGAGGCAAAAAGAAATGAAATGGTTTGGTAAGGATCAAATGCACAGTAAGTGGCTGAGGCGAAAGTCCAGCTCCTCTTCCCGCTCCTGTGCTTGTGCTCTCTCACTCTCCCCACTGTGGTTCCTCAGTGCTTCTTACCGATGGGACGTCCAGTGGCATCAGTCTGAGGAGGAGCCCAGTTCGCGTCCTGCTCCTGCTGTGTCCTCTGAATCACGACGGTGTCAGCCACTCCCCCTCATTCGTCTCTATGAGCATTAGGTCCTGCGGCCTCTGCGCTCCCAACTCCAGATTGATGAAACCAGGATCTGTTTATGCCTCACAATGGGAAGGACGTGATCCCGAGATCTTCAGGGCTCTGCCAACGTAGCACAGGCTCCATCCTGTTTTCCAAATCAGTTGACAAGGTTTCCCGCCTAGGCTCAGGAGTGGCTGGTCAGACATCTCTTTCAGGGCTGCCTAATAGAACTGGAGTGTCTCATGCCCCAAGTGGCCACAGGACCCTTCTTCAAGCCGCGAACACTCCCAAAGACAGCCTCCGCCAAGCCTTACAGTGCGATGTTAAGGCAGCGGTGAGGGGACGTCCTGAATTATCAAAGCCGCGCAATCTTGGAGTCATTTTGAAAGAACGATGTTGTTCTTATTTTCCAGCTTTCTCTTACTAAAGTAAAAAGCATCTGAAGCTAGACAGAAAACAGAACCATTTAAGCTGCCTCTAGCAAACACTTACTTTATGTATGCTGAGTGCTAGAGATACTAAGAGAAAGCACACAAACACACAAAGAAGGCCACCATTCCGCAGGCTCATGGAGTTTAAATAACGTTTGTAAATCAATGAACCCCATGAGATTCATGCGGGAAAAATGGAAAGTCATCCTAGAGAAGATGGCACTAGAAACTAGAGAAGAGCTGACCACCAAGAGAGACCCCCTGCTGAAGGTTATCACTAATCTGAGTCTTGAAAGAGAACAGGGATTATAATATCTGAAGGTCTGGAGAAGACATTCCCAGTATGGGTGCCAGACAGAATGAAAGCATTCACTGGGAGATGCTAGGGTCCTAGTCAAGGAACATCAACTGGCCATTATGGGAAAAGCACCTGGACCCCACCAGGACCATTTGGAGGAAGTCACTGCTAGAAGGGAATGATGCTATGCTGTTGGAAGAATTGATACTCAAAATATTTGTTAGAGAGAATGGCATTGGTTAAAATTCTTCAGTATTGATGTAAGTCTTGGGTCTGAGGCAACTCATCATCAAGGATTGCAATCAAAATAGAATTGTTTTGCTAATGGAAAGATCCTGAAATTATAGTATGTCCAGTTGTTGGATAACCTTTCCTCTGATATCTACCCAGCATGCAAGTGTTGATAAAGTGACAAGATAGCAGGGCAATGTCTAACCTGCTGATACTCAATGTGTTTTATCAATAGTAAATGAAGGAAGGAAATAAGCATTTGTTAAGAGCCTACTATATGCTAAGTGGTCTATAAATATAATTGCATTTAATACTCAAAATGACCATGGGAATTGGTTTTGTTATTATCACCATTTGGCAGCTGAGGAAACTAAGTCAGGCTAGTGTGCCATGGAGCATCTAGGGGGCATTGGAATGGACAGAGTGCCGAGCCTGGACCCAGGAAGATCTGACTTCAGATCAGATCTCAGACAGTCACTAGCTATTTGACCTTGGACAAGTCACCATTTGCCTCAGTTTCTCATCTATAAAATGAATTGGAGAAGGAAATGGAAAATCACTCCAGTATCTTTGCCAAGAAAACCTCATGGACCAGATTGTCATGAAGGGTCAGATACTACTGAACAATAACAAGCATAGGGAAACTCCTTTTTTTTCTGTTTGGTCCTGGATGGCCAAGGTATAGAAAAATGGAGAGAAGCTGTCATGAGGCTGGTTTATGCTTAGAATCAGGGAAGAAACAAACAAACAAACATTCAGTCAATGACCGTTGTCCCAAAGGGACTGGGCTGCCTCAGAATGGGGTGGGGGTGGGGTCTTCAGGTGAGGGTTGGGTGGCAGAGAGGGAATCTTTGGGGAGGTACAGGTTGGACATCATGGCCAACAAAGTCCGTTACAGCTTGTGGATTTGGTACCTGAGCATACAATTGCTTCAGAAAGTCTCATGACCAAAAAGGTCTCACTTCAAACACGTGCTAACATGCTTAACACATGGACATCTTCGGAATTGAATTGATACACCTGTACAAAGCGATATACCTATTTGGCTCTTATTTTCAGATCAGAAGCTGATAAAGCTCATGAATTTAAAAATCCTAGTTTCCCAAAGAGACCAATTATGCATCCAAATATCTACTTTTCTCTGTTTTTAAGCATTTTTTTCAAGATTTCCTAAAATATTATTTGCACACCATTCTTTCCAAGTGAATGCAATGACACTTGGTTAAAATGCCATAAGGAGAATGGTTCCATTTATAAATGACTTCACAGTTTACAGATGTTCTCTTCGCAGCCTCTGAGGTCCTCTACACCCCTCGATCTGTGATATCACACAATACTGGGTGAACTGGAAAGAAGCATGGGCCCTAAGGTATGGCAAGAAGGGATTTCAAGGAACAGGTACAATCCTCTCATTTGCAAATAAGGAGTCAGGGGCCCAAAGAAAGTGAAATGCTTTGCTTCAGCAGACACAGGTAGTAGGTTTTCTAGGCAGAATTTGAAACCACTGCCTTTGACTTTGAAGCTAGTTCTTCTTCCAAAGCATCATATCATATGATTGTTATCATTTATACAGAGATAAACTGGGTCTGAGGAAGCTGAGGAGCCTTGCCCATGGACACAAAGCTAGCTAATGGATCTAGAACTTGATCCCAGACCTTCAGATTCATGGTCCAGGACACTGCTGAGTGCAAGGGCCCACCCTACCTTCCCAGAACCCATGACTTTCATTCAGAAGTCATTGGGCTATTCAAGGTTTTCAGATTGAGTGCAGCCTTTATCTCAAAGACTACACAACCACTTCCATTGAAGGAGACTTTCAGGCTGGCCAAATGATTGACATTTATTTTCTCATCTGATCCTTACCACCCCTCTGTGAGCTAAGTGCTTACATTATCTCCATTTTACAGATGGGAATTCAGAAAGGAAAGCCAGGAAGCAGCCAAAGCTTTAGGAGACATCTAAATATGACACTGGTAACAGGTCTGCATTGCTGGCTTAAATTCTGATATTGAATGTACAGTGATTCCCTTCCTGAGTCTCCTCTGCCCCTCCTTCCTTGTTTTAAATACTTCTTTATTGAGGAAACAACCTTGGAAGATACCTGCAGGGAACATATGCCCAGTTGTTTAACTCCTGGCTTAATGGGCATATTCACAAAAGTTGTCTGTGGCTACATTTGTTAAAGAACTGTGTATGATTCTGATGATAGCATTAGGGTCACCTTATTTTTTTCCCTAGGACAGCTGTTGAGGGTGCATTCTATCCTGACTTGTAAGGCACAATTAATCAAGGCAATGGATAAACACTCTATTTAATAATAGTCATCTCAATAATAAACAGCATAATTGCTCATGTGTCTAGGAGGATGTTTCTTGCTCTTTCTCATGACTTCTGTCTTTAGGTGGGTGGGGGGAAATCAGTACTCAATATCCAAAAACCTATTAATCAACATTTATTAAGCACCTACAATGAGACAGGGGCAGCAAGTCATGGAAGGGTTGTAGTCTGTCCTGTGAAAGGGATCACGGAAAACTTGGCTCCAGAATCAGAGCAATGGAATTCAAACGCTGCCTCTCTCCCTTATTAGCCATTTGACTTTGGCAAGGCGGTTCCTCAACTATCACATGAGCACATGACCTCCAAGGTCCTTTTCAATGCTCTATGAGCCTGCAAATCCCCAATGGGCATGTTCATGGAACACAGCTGTGGCAATTTCTATCCCAATAGTGCCAAAATAACAGGGGTGGAGATGGAGAGTTTGCTTATCTAATCAGCCTCCTTCATCTTCAGATGTAAGGAAACAGAGGCCCAGCTAGGGCAGATCCAACCTCATTGGCAGCTTTGCTTCACTGACTGTCCATCATAGAAGATAAAGTTCCTCTCCCTCATTTCTAACTCGAGGCCAAAGAGCACCTCTTGGGATCATGGAGGCACAGCATTGAGTCATCATGGAATCATAGGCTGGAAGAGAAATGAGAGAGGCTCTGAAACAACCCCCCCCCCCATCTTAAAGGTCCAGAGTGGGGGACTGAGTCACAAGACTCCCCAGCTAGGTAGCAGCAAAGCAGGGCCAGAAGCCCTGTCTGCTGTCCTGGGGAGTGGCCCAACCAAGACTAAGGCACCGCATCACCTCATCCAAAAGGAGGCGTGATGGCTCCATCTGCATGCAGAGGCAGACCTGGGTTTAACTGGTTACTCCCTACAGCACCCTTTGATATTTTGAATATGAAAGCAGTAATAGAAAACTAAATTCTAATTTACAAATAGAGCAGTTAAGCTTTCCCTTCATGGCTTATGTTCTCAGGAAAAGAAAAAGAAATTCTCCACGGGATTTTCCTAATTAGGAACACTTGGGGGGGGGGATATATTTATATAATCATATTTTTCATGTGACTGAAAAGAGACAGTAGATTGGAGTTCTGGTCACTACATTTGAGCTAGGAAAGGCAAAGGCAGATCTATTCCTAGCTGGCTTTCTCCTACCTGTGTATGTGTATACATACAGAAGGAGGACACCTGCACGTATGTGACCTCCACTGAGGTTCACTTCCAAGGCCACCTCACGGTGTGCACGTGGCTCTGGCTTCTTGAAAGCTTTCACCGAAGGCTGCAGACCCTGCCCACGCTCTAGGCCTCTATAGGCTGAGGATGCAGTAATGAGCTTTGTGTCTGGTTCCCAATTCAGAAAGTGTCCTTATGTTTTCCATAAAGTGAGGATGCTTTCGACCACAGGAAACACACTGAGTGAGACAGCCACGTGACCCAACGGATAGAGCAAAGGACTGGGATTCAGTCTTCAAAAGAAGGCCTGGATTCAAATCCTATTTCATAAGCTGCTTTGTTCTGTTATCTTGGGTAAGTTAAGAAAGCCCTCTGGTCCTCAGTTTCCTCATCTGCAAAATGGGCGTGATAATAGCATCCCAAGGTAGCTATGACAATAAAGGGAGACAATTATTGAAAAGTGTTTTGCAAATCTTAAATCACATATAAAAGCTGTTATTATTAACCGTCATTGCTCATTATAAATCTTGTGCCTTTCAGTATAACCCAGCATCTTGCTTGAATGCCTCTGATGTTCAAAGTGGGCAATTGTCTCAGATTCAGGAAGGCCTGGGTTTGACTCTCACCTTTGCTGTATACTAACTACAGGTTAGTAATTGCAGCCAGGTGGTGCAGGAGAAAGAGAACTGGATGCAGGAGGACCTGCGTTCAAATCCAGCTTCACACACTCCCTACTGTGTGACCCTGGAAAAATTATTTGATTTCTGCCTGGGCAGACTTCTCAACCATAAAGCAGGGATAACAGCAGCAGTTTCTTCCCAGGATTAGGGTGAGAATCACATGAAATCCTCTTTGTAAAGTGCTTAGCCCAGGCATTTAAGAAGAGGTTAATCCAATCTCTTCTTTTTTCTTTGTGAACTTTGTTACCCTGGACAAATGACTGGTTCAAGACCTCCTCTCCATTCCTTGCAGAACAGTTGCTAACCTGTTATTATAGAGGGAATTTCCACACCGGGTTTTCCCTCACCCACAAAATAAGAGCCCCAGATATCCTTCCCCCCAACGAAGCAATTACAATGACAAGGTCTGGGATGTGGCTCTGTTAAGCACAAGGAATCTGAAGACACAGTGGAGTCCTCTCTTTTTTTGCGGGGGTACAACTTGTAAACTCGAAAGCACAAGGGAGACTCTTGAGGCAGGGAAAGCACTAAACCACATGAACACTGCAACTTCCTACAGAAGGTGGCACCTGAGCTGAGCTGAGCCACCACTAGGAAATCCATGAAGCAGATACGAAGGAGGGCAGCAGTCAAAGCACGAGGCACAGCCTGTGCAAAGGTCCAGAGGTGGGAGATGGAGCACCAAGTTTGGAAAAGTTAGTAAGTAAAGTTTTTTCTGTTGTTCTTCCTCCTTTCTACAGGGATGAGGGATGGAGAAAAAGGGAGAAAGGCACAGGAGACCACCATCAAGTTTCCGTACAGTTCTAAGGTCCTATGATTTTCTGATACAATAATTCCTCTAAGGCTTCAATTATTCCTAAGATTCCTCCATTCCCTTCTCCAATGGAATAATTCCTTTAAATTCTCCTAAATTATAGGCTTGTGAAAGAAAAATGATCTACAAACTCCAATCATGGAGGGGTTGTGATGTGCCCTGTCAAAGGTACGACTGCATCAATGAACAGCATTGTGGAACTGAATTCAAATCCTGCCTCTGTCCCTTTTTACTCATGTGACCTTGGGAAGGCAGTTTTCTTAGGTATAAAATGAGTGGGTTGAATTAGATGACCTCTGGGGTCAAGCCCAGAAGCGTGCATTCATCAAACACAATGCATCCCAATGCTGCCAAAATAACAAGGGTGCAGATGGACAACTGGGGGGAAGGTGGTGGGCTGCAAAATTTTTGATGACTCCCTGGAGACTGTCGTATAAACTTAAACCCCTTTGTATGTTGTTTGGGGGCCTACCCACCCACTTTGAGCCTTATCTCCTCTGCCTCCCTTTCCTACTTACAGAAGCTGTCCTACCAACACACCAATGAGTTTCTTATCTCAGTGATTCTTTTACTGGAGGTATTTACTCCTACTTTTCCCCAACCCTCCACAACCTTTGGGTGATTTTCTGTGCCACCCTTAATGCCTGGCAATCTCTACCTGGCAGAGAGCATGACTTTCATAAATTCATTTTCAATTGATTGATTGGTTGAATTGCAGCTCAAACATCGTCTCCTCCAGGAGACCCTCCTGATGCTGCCAATTTGACAAAAAATCATATTTCTAGAACTAGAAGGGACCTTAGAGGCAGCTACTCCAACGGCTCATTGTAGACATGAGGAAACTAGGGCTCATAAAAGTAATAGCACTATGGATCCAGAGCATCCAGTGGGGACTTTAAAAACCACCTCATCCAGTCTGCTCATTTGAAAGGTGAGGAAACTGAGGCTCAGAGGGTTGGAGGGGATTTCCCAGGGCCACACATGTAGGAGGAGGAGAGCCCGGCTTGAAAGCCCTGCTCCTCTGTCAGCAAATCCCAGGTGCCTTTCACTTTGTCCTGCTATCTCCTGGCAGGCTCATTCCCTGTGATATGGCAGAGAATTGTCAGATCATCAGATGTGATTTATTGGGCTGACATTTCACCATGCCCCTCCCCACTCATAGACTATAAGACACATGATGGCAGGAACAGTGTTTTAGCTACATTTTGTATCATCAATGTTGCCTAGAACCTCATTCTGCCAATAACCGATGCTTAATTAATGCTTGTTGGGTGAATCGACATGAGTAATACCTAAGAGTAGCCCCTACCATTTCATATGGGCATTGGCTGAAGGAATATAGGCATGGTGAGAATGGAGAAGACTGGGGCAGCACGGAGTGACAAGACTGACATATCTGGAGGCTTTTTATCTGGAAGACAGACTAAATGTATTCTCTTTGGCCTCAGAGGGCTGAGCTAGGAGAGATAGGGGTGAAGAAGGAAATAATCTCTTAGTAAATGCCTACTATGTGCCACACACGGTGCTAAAACTTTACAAATATTGTCTCCTTTGGTCCTCAAAACAATTTCAGTGGGTAGGTTCTGTTATTATTATTATTCGCATTTTACAGTAAAGTAAACTGAGGCAGACCAAGGTTAAGTGACTTGCCGGGGGTCAGACAGCTGGCATCTGAGGTGAGATTTGAATTCAGTTCCTCCTGACTCTGGACCAGCCCTGCCTGCCTACAGGACTATAGGACAGTCACTCCCCTCTCTCATCCTGTTTCCTCATCTCAAAAAATGAGTGAGTTGCACTAATGACCGCGAAGCTTCCTTGCATCTCAAAATCGACAAGATGATGCCGTGATGTTTTACTTGTCTTTCACTCAATGTCCTGATATGTAAAATCTCCAAAACATTCCCCAGCTTTAAATTGATGACTCTTTGATCCTAATTCTTACTCATTATCTAATTATGGCAACACACTGTATGTTTCTTAAGTATTTTTAAAAAGCAATCTACTATTTTCACTTGAACGTATTCCTTTGAAGCCTTTTTCCTGATGATCTTCAATTTTTAAGACAGTGAAGATTCATTTTCCAAAGTGAAACAATTCATGAATCTAAAGGAAAACATCAGGAATGACCAGAATGATTTCATGCAATAAAGCATTATTTTTTCTCCCCATTTTTGGAGGGAGTGGGGTAGAAAGGGATATCCCTCTCTGTTCAGAGAAATATTCCCTATTTCATCATAGATTATCTATTACTGTTGCACTAATACTTATTAAACTCTGAAAATTTTAATTGGATAAATTGTAACTCTTATTAGCGTTCTGCCTAAAAATGGAGGTATTTTGTGGTGAGAATGACTACAAGGATTGATGGATGACCTGTGTCTCTTTCAATCTCCTTGTAATATGTAAGTTGTCCTTTGATTGGCTTGGGGGTGCTCTTTACAGAGACTGGATCACTGCCCCAGCCCCACTCCAGGTGAGCCCTTACCCTTTCACTCGAAGGATGCTGCTCTCATCCTGTTTGTTCATCTTCCGTAACCACTTACTGGCCTAACAGCTTAGGGTAGCTCCCCATCCAATTTACTGGAGGAGGAAATCCATCAGCTGATTCACCAATTGAATATTACCGAAACTTAATGCTTCAAGATGTAGATGTAAATTCCTCTCACATCAAGAGGCCAATAGGCCTGTTTTTGTGTAAATGGGAGTTCTGCTCCTAAATCCTCCATAATGAGATCAGAAAATTCCTTGTAAATTAAACCACGGAATTCTTACAGTTAACATAACACCGCTGTGCCGATTGCATCCCATGTTTAAAACATCTTAATGAAAAAAAATCTTAACAAATAACACAAGAACAATAATTACTGAAATAACAAATTAAAGACTTGAGATATGTAAAGGCTTTCCTATGCCCTGGGGATCAATAAACATTAAAGTAAAAGAGAAAACCGTTTAATGAACTAACAAAATAACCTAGTGAGGGTCTTAGGGACCAGTAAATGTCGTTATATTTTATTATATTCTCATATCAAATTATGCTGTGCTCTCTTGCCTCAGTACACTGTACTGCTTAAACAAAAGAATAATCACAGTCACGGGCAGAGAAATTGAGCTACATGGAGTCCTGACAATCAGGAAGCATTTGAAGACAACAGTGCCTTGCACAAGTGCTGGCTCTGTCCTACGAGGACATCTACCACGGCACACTTTCTCACCTCAGTAAAATATTCCATTAATTCTCTTTAATTTCGTTATCTCAGTTTAAAGATCTCAGGTGAGGATATTTAACTCACAAAGGCCATCTGTTTGTAGGCAGCTCCATGGAGTTTTTCTCAACTGAATGCAAGGAATTCCTTCAGTCAACAGAAACTGCATTATTGAAGTTTCCAACAGGGCCTTGAACAACATCTTTATCTCCATCTATGAGAAATGGAGAGCTCAAAGAGAGACTGAATATTCGTAGGGTGGATATTGTTTTCCTCTCGAAAGTAAAATCTCACGAGATTGCCTTCAATCACATGAGATCTTCTACATACCTAGAATACACGCTATTAAATGGTGATAAGTAGATATGCCAGGATTGAATCTATCAGGGTTTAAAAGGACCCCAGAAGTAATGTCATCGTTAACAGCTTCTATCAGTTTAGCTGATCTTACACAGACGTTGGAAACAGGATGCTGGATATCTCATTAAAAAAAAAAAAAAAAAAAGATCAGGCCAGGAATGGAGCCACAAACCCTCCTCAAGGATTCCAGATCCTATAGCCAATTCCAGAAGGAAAAAAAAAATCAACTGACCCATTTTTATTCTGCAAAGCCAACACAGAGCTTCTCAGCCAAGTTCTTAATGAGCCGCATTTCCCAACGATTTTCCTCAGGTCATTAAGAATTCCACATAAAAATGCAGAACGCCTTCTCCAGAATGTTTCCCTAGCCATGTTCTACCTAATCAAGGTTATCACTATATTCAGCCCCATATTTACTGTCAAAGGAAGCGTTTCATCACGATTATGAAATGTAAGAATGCTGGGAGCGTGCTAAAGCTGACAATTACCAATCTTTCAACCTCCCCTCTCAACATGAAACCTGACAGCTCGAAGCTCGTTTCTTTAAAGGGACAATATACGTTTATGCCTTCGAATAGTGCATTCAGATTTCTGAGTATAATACGTACATTAGCATAATTTAATTGGTTCTGCCTTGAGGGTGGCCAATCAGAAAGTGCCAATGTACCCATTCATGGAACTCTTGAAACAATTTCTCTCTTGTGAGTAAGAGTGAAACAATTCAATTTTGCGTTACACAAATGAATTATGATCCAAGAGACTAAAATTCTGTTAAACTTTTACAGAATATTCTGAAGTCTAGACACCAAGATGTTAATTCATAAACAAAAGGCTATTTTCTATTTCCTTTGAAGTTGCAGAATTCACATAATACTCAGTGAGAAAAATTGAAAGTTGTTCAAACTTAGTCTTTATTTAGCACATCTCATAATCTGTACTCCCTGAGATATTGAAATACCACAGAATTCACTGATTCTAATCCATTCTATCAAACCTCAATGATCCAGAGAGGGATGGGGGTGAGGCAGGTCTAGTCAGATACCAATCAGTCCATCACCAATATTGGTTAAGTTCGCACAATGTTGTGCGCCCTGTGTTAGGTTCTGAAAACACAAGTACAAAGGATAGAACAAACAATCCTTACTCTCAAGGAGGAGATGTTCTAGAGGATGAGACAAGGACATAGGCAAAAGCTGATAGCACAAATACAAAATTAATAAATAAGGAGGGATGGAAAGAGAATAAGCATTTCCATGTGCCAGGCTCTGCACTAAGAACTTTTTTTATAAATATGATCTCATTTGTTCCTTTCAACAACCCTAAAGGGTAGGTACTATTATTTTTCCTATTTTACAGATGGGGAAACTGAGTCAGGCAGGAATTAAGTGACTTGGCCAGGGTCATACAGCTAGTAAATGCCTGAGACCAGATTAGATTTCTAGTCTTCCTGACTCCAGGCACAAAACAACCTATGATAGGGAAGGCAGTGGCAGTTGTGAGGATTAGGAAAGGCTTCATGCAAAAGATGATTTATAAAAATGATTTTAAGTTGTTTTCAACTCATATAAAATAGCAACTATACCCAGAGTTAGAATATTAGCTCGCTAAGGGCATGAGCTACTTAAGATTTAATTTTTTTTCTAAAGTTCCCAGAATTGAGCCTTGTGCAAACAAGGCACTTGAATTCCTGTTGTTGTTGTTGCTGTTGGAATGGACTACAGTGCCCAGCTAGTCTATAGAATACCCAATGAGGAGGAAGGGAGAAGAGAGTGGCCCTTCCTTTGGTTGAAGGGCTCAAATGAGGAATCCCAAGGCAGCCCATGGCCTTGTGCTCTCCAGTCTTACCTCCAACCTCCTTGATGAGAGAGAGAGAATAGCTGTCACCTTGCTTTGAACCCTCTGTCTACAACTTGGTTGGTGTTAAAAGGAAAACAGGCCCAATTGCCAGAAACGACTGAATTATGCCAGATGCATGGGATAGAAGGAGACAATAAAAACTTTGCTTTGGTGAAGGATTTTTCCTTCATCTGGTTTTACCATGGTAAATGCAGAAGCAAAGGTGAGTTCTTTAAGGCTAAGGCAAGGATTGCCTAAATGAAATTGTCATATCCTTAGGCCTTTAGCTGTTCATCTCCATTCCCATTGGATTCAAATATTTTTCTAGAAGTTGTTAATGAGCCAAATTTTTCTCTATTCGTAGTTTCACTGGAGAGTGGTTCAACCGATTGAGCCAGTTTGATATTAAAACTATAAGAAGACCTAGGTCCAAAGCTGACTTTTGGTTTCTCTGTGCTTTGTGACCCTATGAAATAGCCCTCCATGTCCCTCAGTCCCCTGTGATCATCACTAGTGAGGTAGAAGGGATCTTACTCCTCTTAATTAATACATGAGAAAACAGGTTTCAGACAGGCTGAGATTTAGGCATTGTCAAATAGTGTTCAAGCTGGGATTTGAATCCAAAAGCTCTGACTCAAAATCAAAGTTTGTGGTGACTTAATTTTTTTAAATTTAGTAATTTATTAAAAATCAACAATCACAGACATTCCTATATGACTGTATGTACTGTATATATCTATATATACACATACATATATATAAATACACAGTGTAAACACATATGTATATGCAAATATATGTATAAACACTTAGAGAAGAGACATTGTAGTAAAACAAACTTTCTAAACTAAGTTCTTATGTATTTTTCCATTATGCCACAGAAAGAATTGTTAATATCTAGGGTGGCATAAGGATTTCTTATACTAGAAACAGGACAGAGCCTTTGATCATTTCCCTGTGAATGCAGATGTTCTATCAGCCATGCTGAACAGAGGGCAACAATACACCAAGCTTGTACAGTAAGTTCATCAACAACCTATAGGGTTTTCTATAAGCTTGAAGCAATAGAGAAGTAGGAACGAAAGCCTTGGGTTTAGAACCGGAGACTTGGGTTCAAATCCAAATGCTGCTACTCACTCTAGAGACCCTGGGGGCATTGCCTCTCCCACGTGTGCCAGCCATGTCTAACGTGGAAGAGAAGCTTTCATTCCGGTGTTCATTCCTAGAGAAGTACCACTGGACTTCTCAATCCGTGATGGCAAGCCATACGAAATAAGGCAGGAAAAAGAAGAGGGCAATGGTACATGTAGAGCATGTTGGTGAAAGTGCTAAAATGATACAGATGTTCACAGAAAGAGTAGTCTGGAGAAAGTGAGCCACATAGGAGTAGCCATGCCCTAGACAGAAAGAGTGAGTAGCTGAGATTGGTATAGAAATCAATTGTAAAAAGGAAGGTTTGTGAAGAAAATAGAAATAGATAGCAAGATATGGAGATAATGACCAAAGGAAACCCTGGTCCCATTTGCTATGATGATGGAGGTGAGGAGAAGGTGAAAGAGACAGAGCCAGCCCAGGTGGGGCCAAGCACTGCCAGTTGGCGGCTGGGCATCATTAAGTTGGCGATGCTCACACAATGCATCATTAACAATCTATCAAGTTTTGTGTGCTTGTAACGGAGTCACTTTGATTTATTGTGCAGTTATAAATAATACTGCCTCCTATAGAATGGAACAATATTTCACTGCAAAATATGGACTTTAAAGCCATACTTTTTCCTCCCATTTTTTACATAGTGGAAAAGTACAATGTGCACACTTCTGGTCTTCGGTGGATTTGGGAAGCCACCGATGTGGGCACACTTCATCAATGCAGATGGAAAACAAAAGTATCAGGTGACTTTCCTGAAGACTCCTTTCATTTTAAGTTTTATATACTTAGGGCCTTGAAAAATTCTAAGATTAACAGAAAGGGTTTGGTAAAGATTTGTTGGCTAACTGAGGAAACGAATAATAATGAAATCTACTTGTACATGGACACTGTACTTGCTAGATGTCAGAGTGGAGACTTCTTTGTGTATAGGTTGGACTGGATGGAGCTTAAAGTTCCTTCCAGATATCAGATTTTGTGTATGTGTGTGGATATATTTTTATATTCCTTCATCAGCAGAAGGAGGGAGACAGGGAGTGACAAAGACAGAAACAGAGACAGAGACAGAGACAGAGAGAGGAGGAGGAGAGGGGAAGAGGCAATATGGACCAATTGCTTGACAACTGAAGTTTGAGCCTCTTCTGAAACATACTATGAACATGGATACATCACTTAGCCTCTTTTGGAGACTATAAGTAACAGACAAATTGAGAGGTTATAGCTTTGTATCAAAATCAAAGTAAAGTGATATGTAAGTATGGGTTTACGGTATTATACATAGTGTGTATGTGTGTGTGTGTGTGTGTGTGTGTGTGTGTGTATGCTCTTTCAAAGAATTTAGAAAAAAGTGTTAAATATATACCACCATCTCACCCCCAAATCTTCCATTATTGCAGCTAAATATCCCCAGTTCTTTTGACCCTTTTTCTTATGGCTAAGACCTTTTCCAAGCCTGCATCCCCTACTCTGAATGTTCTACAGCTTATTTATCAAGGCTTTTTCTGAATATGATGCCCAAATCAGATATAATTCTGTAAGCATAATCACATTGGTGAAGGGGCTGAGCAAAAGCAGGACTAGCACTTTCCCTGACCCACTCTTTCCCTCCATCTTGGAAGCTATGATTATTTAAGCCCCTCCTCCCACTGTCTTTTGTTGCTGCAGTATCACACTATTGACACATATTGACCTCACAACTTTCTAAAACTCTCAGAACTTTTTCACATAGACAGCTCTCTAGCCTTGCCTCCTGATTTTGGACTTGTAGATGTAATTTTTTTGAAGCCTAGTAGAAAACCTTACATTGATCCCAGTTCAATTTCAACTTAAAAGAGCTGGTCCCTGCATTCTCGAATATCAGAGCCTTCTGGTTCCTCCTGTCTTTGTTATCCAACATGTTAGCTTTCTCTTCCAGTTTCAAATGATCTGAAAGTCTGATGAGCATCATCTCCCTACTTTTATTGGAATCAGTGCTTAAAATCTCGGATAGCACAGAGCGAGTGGTGCACTCCAATATGAAATTGAACCATCTGGTCATTGTTTTGTATATAAGCTTGTTTAGGCAGTTCTAGAAAGCACTATATTTTTATAATTTACTAAAAAATTGATAGATTTACGGTGGTAGAAGAAATAGCCACCCTGATGAGATCACAGCTCTCTCACATTATCAAAATATAATAGCGCATTATGTGGTTTTCTCTATTTCTATGCAACATTTCAGTAATCTAGCTTTTCCTCTCCGTTATGAGAAACGATAAAGCAGTCCAGCTTCCAGTGAAAGGCAATCATCACATTGTTTAATGTGACACAGAAACTCAGTTTCGGACAGGAAATGGATGACTATGCCTTGACCAATGGAAACTTCATGGGGACATTAAGCAGGCCGAATGCAATTACCCTGGCTGGAATTTTCCAGGTCACTGGGGTTAGAACCTTGTACCCCAACGAAGAATGACACAAACATCTTAATGACCTCAAAAAGCCAGGATCTCAGTTATGGTTATCAGCTAAAAGACTAAACTTCCCTATACTGGAGCAGGGAGCCATCTAGCATCAGGACATTTCAAATGGAAAAAGGACATTCTTTCTTTCTGGATCCATTGGCATTGAAATTTCTTCCACTGTACATTTTTGTGGTCTCTGTGAACGTGCCAGGAGTTTGACTGTCTTAAAGGGGCCATCAGACCTAGGATGTTTCTAACCTCAGTGGTCTCTATGCCAATGAGATCACAGGACTAATCCCCACTCTTAATAAAAATTACATAATTCTGTTGCCCGATGGGGAAAAAAGGAGTCAAGTGAAAGTAATCACCAACAAGCCGAGACTTTACATGCATGAAGAGAGCTAGACTACTCCCTCTATGTTTTTTCCCTCTAGCCTTACAACTGGAGAAATGGAGGCCCCACAATGTTATGTGACTTACTTATGGTCACAGAGCTAGTCAACACCGCTGGCAGGATATGAACCTGTGGTCCTGATTCCAGGGGCAATTTTCCTTCCAGGAGCAATTTTCTTGCAAAAAATTCCTCATTCTGCAAGTATCTGATCTTAGCTCCCCTGACCCTTCTCTCTGAAATGCTCTCTGATTTTTCTGATGCATCTCTTGTCTATATCATCATTTTCATGCTTGTCCCACCTAGATTGTGAGATTGAGCTCACAGTGTTTTTTACCTTTCTTTGTATCCCCAGAACTCAGCACTGCACCTGGCATATAATAGGTGCTTAACAAATGTGTGTTGCCTTGACTTTCTGCTATATCATGCCCTTTTCTCTGTGCCCCCTCTGAGCTACAGTCTTATAACCAGGCACTGACCTTTCTCCTCTCGTTCCATTCAGCTTGCCTCCTTTTCTTGACTTGCCAAATGACACGATCCCTTTTTACATAAAACCTTTCTAGAACTACTTGAGGACAGCTCTTCTAAAAACTGCATTAAAAAGCTAGAATTAATCCTGACGAAAAAAAAATAACCTTTAAAGGAAAAAGAAAAAAAATGCTGCAAAGGTGACCGTGGCGCTTCAAGTATGTGTGAGTCGTTATAAAACATTTTAAAGTTTGCAATGTGATTTTTCTTCTAAGGAAGGAAGGGAAGATGAGAAAGCACAGGATTAAACTGCAGGATTTAATTGTCACTGTTAGAAATGAATATATTTATTTAAGCAGCTATGAAGTCTGCTAATATATGTATGGAATGTGCTTGATGTGATAAAAGGGATGGGGCTCTTTTGGTAATCACATATTTTATTGAAGAGCCTTTAGGCTATTTTAATATTCAAATCAACTGAATATTTAACAGAGTAATAATGTAAGACTAATATTTATACAGACACTTGCTCCCTTAACATTAGACATTACCATGAAACTATCAAGTTGCAAAAGGATGGTTTAAAAACATCTTTATAGTTGATGTTTTTGTGGGGGGTGGTTCCCCAATGCTGTTATATCAAAGTAGTGAGGGGTAAAGGAGCAAACGGAAGACAAGCTGCAAGAGGAGGTCAGAGACTTGGTTCCAGCCCAGCACCTCCAGCAACAAGCTGCCTAACCTTAGACACATCCTTTAACCTCGCCCTGCCTATGTTTCCTCATCTATAAAATGAGAGTTTGGAAATTCCTGATCTCGAGGACTTTTTCCAGTTCCGGGATACTGCTTTCTTCAGAGAAGCCATATAGAATCATAAACTGAGCAGTTTCTTTAGGATCTGGTTTGAATCTATGACATCCTTTCCCTAAATCTCCTCTATGCAGACTGACTCTCAAGCTCTTCCGCACCAATAACATGTCATCATTAGCTCATTAGCAACATTAACAAACATTAGACCTGGTTTGAGTGATTGTATTGGTAATAGAATATGGAGATGCCCTCGTATGGGCTTGGTTTTTGGGTTGAGTGTTAAAACCCAGAGCTTGTGAATCCCACTTGTGGGATGGACTTGTTGACATGAAGAGAGAGGGCTGAACTGGAGGAGCCATGACTTGGGAGAGAGGCTGAAGCCTAGTGAAGGCCAGAAGGACTTTGGGAGAGCAGTATCCAGTATCATGGAGCCTGAGGTGCTGAGAGAAAGACAGCTGAGAGCGCGTGGGAGCTGCCCAGGACTTTGAGAACTGTCACCTGGAGCTGCCAAGGACTGAGGAGGCATGGCTGTGATGCTGGTATTTTGTCTGTCTGTTTTGATGTTGTTTTGCCAGATTCACCTGATGGTGAAGGACAGTACTGCTGTTGTAGAAGTCCTGGAACCTGGCTGTTGGTTCAGAAGCCCTGAAGGAGGATTTTCTTGTGGTACCTGCACAGAAATCCTGAAAGAGGGCCTTGTTGATGTTTTCAAGGGTTCTGGGACTGTTCTACAGGCAGAGAGTGACTTGATGAGGACACTGGCTATGGCTTTGTTGAGCCTTGTCTCCCCAGGAACTGAGATTGCTGAACGCTTGTCTCGAGTGAAGATGAAAAAAAGCCCTTTCCTTGGGTATTCAATGCTTGAATTTAACCTTGTTAACTTAAGGGAAGAAGGCCTTTTGTGTTCTCCTGCCCCTTTTGAGATTCAGGGGCAGGAAGACTTTGAGTGATTGACCAAATGAATGTACTTTGTTTATGGTTGGAGACTAATCTCCATTTGAGAAGAGACTTTTGACTGACTAAATGAATGTACTGTCCAGGGGTGGAATAGCACCTGGATTGAATTGAGAACTTACTTGCTAAAGGAACAAGTTACATTATATTTTGACTTTCTCTGTTCTGTGAATGTTTGCTGAATAAATGGGGTTTACTATGCTGGTAATCCGAACCTTGGAAGTTGCCTTTGCTTGGCATTACAGTGATGTACCCACTCTTTGGCTCTGTATCTCAGAAATTTTATGTTGAACAGGGTCTTCATAAAAATGACCCAATTCAATTACAGAGCAAGGACTTTCTTGAATCCTCAGTCCTTAGTCCAATGGTTAATGTGGTGAACACATGAGGAACTGTGAGATCATGGGAGGAGTCCTGGCAACTGAAGGGTTTTGATCAAAGGAGTGATCTACAATGATCTAGGATCACAGATCTGAGACAAATAGAAAGAAACCTTAGAGATTATCTGTTCTCATAATCTTAAAGGACTGCCTCAGTGGGGGAGGGGAGGGAAGATTAAGTGATTTTACTGGGTTCACACAGTATCAAGTGACAGTGCCTGGATCTGAACCCTGATGCTGATTGCAAAACCAATACTTTCCCAGTCACATCACTTGTAGTTCAGAAGTTGTATAAAGGATAAAATGGAAGGGGAAGAGATCAGAGACAGAGAGTCCTCTTTAGGAAGCTGGTGCCATAATCCATGAAAGTGTTAATAACAACCATCCATGGCTGGTGACACTGGAGTCTGAGAGGTAGAACCAACAAGAATTGGAACTAGAGATTTCATATGCATTGAAATGAATTGAATTATATATGAGATGTGAGGGAGAAGAAAAAGGCATAGATAACACTAAATTTACAAACAGGAGACATGGAGGGACACAGAAACAATGGGTAAAATCAAGAGGAACAGGACTGAATGAAAATTAAATAGCGGAAGATGAGAATATTTTCTTCTGCCTCCTCTCCCAGCTTCTTACAAGGTGCCAATTCATATTCCTCCTTGAAGACATGCGTGGTGATGAATGGAGCTCATGGAAGGAGGAAGGAAAGGAGGAAAGAAGGGAGGGAAGATGGAAGAAGGGGGGGAGAAAAGATGGAAGGAAGGAAGGGAGGGAGGAATAAAGGAAAGAAGGAAGGAAGGGAGACAAGAATGGGGACATGACTATTAGTGGAAAACTGGAACTACAGTGAATTTTGGAGTCATTGTTTCACCTTTCTTTGAAATGAGGTCAAAGAAAGACTGAAGACTAAGAGCATAACTTTTGTTTCATCAGCATAACTTTTGTTTCATCTTCAAACATTGTAGAGAAGGTCATGATGCTATGGAGCTGGGGGTATCAAAGAGGAATAGTCAGGACCTTGGGGAGAGAAAAATCAATCTCTACTTCCAGCAGTAAAGGCAGCACTTGAGATGTAAACACATGGGGTGGTAGAGGGGGTCTCCCCACAGGAATATAACTCCAAAACAGTATATGTTCATGGTATTAGATCCATCTTTGAAACTGATGTTTCTTCATTCAGGAGTCTATGTTTTATTTTTATCCTTTCAATAAAATTTTTTTCCCATAATGTTATAAATTGCATTTTTACAAGTTGTGTTGATAATATTCTAGAGAATAGGGGGTACCCATGGGTTACCCAAGGTGTTTTGAAGACTTAAGAAAGTTCACTCCAAATATACATAGATCTTCTAAGTCTCCAGCCCAAAGATGAGATTAGTACGTTTTCCTTTGGACACATTAAAGTTGAGGTGCTAGTGGGACACCTAAGTGGAGAGATGCCTTATAGGCAAGTGTAGATATTGTGCTGACACATATTGACACACTTGTAAGTCATAGGACAATCATAAATTTAGAGATGGAAAAAGCCCATAAAGGTCACCTATGCCAACACCCTCATTTCTTGTCCATAGAGAGATGGGAGTTGAAACCATGGGAATAAATTAGAATTTTAAGAAAAAGAGAAAGTAGAGATGATACAAAATCATAGAAGGATATAAAACAGAGCCTTTGGGAAATGATAAGAAGTTGGAAAAATGATGAAGAGCTAGCAATGAATGAAAAATCATTCGTTAAGTGCTTACTACGTGCCAGGTACCCTGTTAAGAGTTTCTGTTCTCAAAGAACTAAAATTCTAGTAATGGAAAACAACACTGGCAGGGGAATTATGGTTAGGGAGAGAACTATTCATCTGGGAAGTCACAGGGATGTTGAGTGGAATCATAGAGAAATTGACTGACTTATTCTTTCAAAGAATGATTACATTCCTCTGAGTACTGTTTCCTCATATAGATGTGAAAAGGGATGGGGAGAGGATTCATGCACAGAGAAATTGGGTAAAAATCATGATCAGTATGAGGTTGGCCTAGATATGGATACATGTCACTTCTCCACAGCCCAGAGACATGGAGAGGAAGCTGGAATTGGGTGGTGTCAGCAGAGATGAAAGATTGGCTACAGAGTATTAAGAGAAGAGCATTGTATGCCTGAAGTCCATGGAAGAGAGAATATATAATAAGGAAGGTGGGAAAATCATGTATACAGAATGGGACTGAAATAAGGTTATTGGATTTGGGGATTAGGAAGTTAGCAGGGAGAGAGATTAGGGCACAATTGGGTATAGTAGGAGGATTAAGGAAAGTTTCCTCTGGATTGGGGAAGTTTAGGCACATCTTGAGGGCAACAGATTACAGGGAACGAATGGAGAGCAAGAATTCAATAACACTTAGGGGAGAAGAGAGAGTTGTCAGGATAAGTTTTAGGAAGAGGTGGGAGAAAATTGAATCAAAGAGGGAAGTAAAGGGAATTAGGGAGTGTGTGTGTGTGTGTGTGTGTGTGTGTGTGTGTGTGTGTGTGTGTGTGTATTCACAGAGCAATGGGCATTATGGGTAATGGTGCTGAGTGGTTCTGAGGAGGGATTTCAGCTGGAGTGGTCTTCATAAATGCTCATTACCTACCTGCACACCATGATCGGAAAACTTTTCTCATTTCTCCCTTATCACGCTGTATCTCCCATCTTTGACTATGCCTCAGACATCCCTTTTTCATATTAGCTTCTCGGACCCTTGCTTTCCTTCACAAATATTCTCCATGTTCTCCCTCCCTCCCTCTCTCCCTCCTTCCCTTCCTTCCTACATCTCTCCTTTCTCTCTCTCCCTCTTTCTAATATCTTCCATGCAGTTGGCATATATTCTCTATATCCTTAAATACGTGTATGTTGTCTCCCTCAATAGAATGTATCTCCTAAGAGAAGGGTCTATTCAATGTAGCACTTATTGGGCACTAAATAAATATTTATTACTCTTTGAATATCGATTGATTATTGGATGAGAATAGGGGAAGGATTATGTACAAAATAGAGGCCAATGGATTTAATCTAGTTCAACCAGAATTGAGTGAATTCTTCCTAGGCCCCAAGAACAACGTTTGTTGCTGGGGCTACAAAGAGGGGAAAAATAAAAAAAACAAAACATGTCCAAGGGGAAGATGATATATTCATAGATAAGGATATACAAAAGGCACATACCACTTATGGCCAAGATTCAGAACAAAGGTATGCATCTCAAATGTGTGCTGAGGGAAATCATTTGAGCCTCGGTCCTTTCTCTAGGGACCCTCAGAGATCCTGAAGCAAGAAGTGAGATGTTCGATGGTGGAGCTTACCCAGCAAGTAACTGTCAAAGATCAGAAAAGCAAGGGTTTCCAAGGTGGTAGCTAGTGTTGTCACCATGATGGCTAATTGATAAACTATTAAGCTTTATTAGGCAACCTATACTTAATTTGAATTTGAATGAATTGGAAGAGGGCCACTTATACATTTTAGAGTTTAAGAAAAGTCCACCTAACCTTCCACTTTGCTTGCATGTTGTAGAAGATGCCTAAAGGGGATGCTGAACAAAGCATCTTTAGAAATCTTGTATTTTTTAGAATCTTTTAGGAATGTAATGTCACATCTGTAATGCCAAGTAAATGCACATGAATCTACATTATTTCCTCTTTATGTATAAATTCCATTTCCTAATATTAATACAACCCTCCAGGCAGTACAGTTCTGGGGGATTATTACACTTCTCAGAAGGGGATAAAAACCACATGGACTAGTGTTTTAAAAATACCCCCTAAGGTGTGCTATAATAACCCAGAAACATTGGCCCACCATGATTGATTGCTTAATTTTCATATTTTTACTTTGAGCAAGAGAGGCACATAATGTTGTCCTTTTGGGAAAGCATGAAAATCTCAATTACCACACGCATCTCCAGCAGTTGGAAAGAGACTTTCACAATAGATTTTTTTTCTTGTATCCGTTGACACAGGAAAAACGGTGTCCATGGAACATACTCAAGCTTCATTTCCTTATCATTTTCTCTCTTCTTTAGAGAGGAGCCTAAGAACACCGGCACTTGAAAAGTCTGACCTGACCACAACACCTTTGAGTACTGGCTGAAGGCTCACAGGTGCAATGCTGCCTGCTAATGTGATTTTATTCCCATAGCCTTGAAAAACATCAAATGGGGAGGATGGTTCCATTGCACACACAGGTGTGATCCCGTACTGCGGAGGATAAATTGCATCCTGTTCCAGATGAGCCCAAACAGACAAAGTTCAGTGGGTTTTTTTGAGTAACAGAGAGAAATTCTGAGATTTATTTTGTGTCCTGTCAATAATTAAGTCAGTGGTTGACTTTGTGAAAATGACAACTTCCAAATACTTCAGTTTCTTCCATCTGGCAAGTCTTCTCCTCCTTATCCTCAATAAACAGTTATTTCAGGGCATTGAAATGAGCAGGCTTGCAGATGAAGAGTGTAGGTCAGTCAGGTTCCCTACCCTTCAGGAGAAAGAGTTCAGATGAGGTACAGTCTTCACTTGGCCTGTGGAAGGGCAGTGAAGATCAGGGCTCAATGGGAAACAGGCCAGCTTCTCAGCACCAGACCTGTAAGGAGGGTGAATCTACCATGTTCTGAGGTGACCCTTTTCCCTTTTGGACAACTCTGTTTGTTAGGAGGCTTTATTGTGGTGGTAGATTTCATTTTTCTCTTAAATCAAGACTAAAATGGCTTTGTACCCACTTTCCACTCACTGCTCCGAACTCTGTGGCATATCAGAAAAATTCAATGCTTTGTCAGCTCCTCAAACACTGAAGGCAGGTGCCATTGGACTTTCACTTTTCTCCAGGATCAGTATTTCCCGGCCCTTCCACCAATGCTCAGAGGCCATGAACTCAATGCTCATCTCATGCCTTCCTAAGCTGGAGCATCCAGAGTTGGACCCAAGATGCCAGATGGGGTCTGAGAGGATGCGGCGCAGAGGGAATTCCCTTTCCTAGGTCACAGACACTAAAAGGAAATGTTTGTAAAGCCCTTTGGAAACTGTAAAATTCCATAGAAATGTTGTGGTGGCAGTTATTCTGTAATGTTTTGTGAGTGTTGCACACTTCTTTTGTAAACAAGGGGCCAGAGGTTTCCCAGGGTTATTTACAGTGTCATAGGTAAGGAGCACAGATCAGGAAGCCACTCTTCCCTAGTTGGGTCCAGATCTCCTAAGGAAGCTCCACAGACAGCATCCAGAAGGCTGAGTCTGCTTTCAAGTCCTGCTTCTGATGCTCCCTGTGCGACCACATTGGGCAAGTCAAATAAATGCCTTGTCAGTGTAATACAGCTTTGTCTGGTCCCTCATGGTGGGCAGAGGCTGTCCTTTTGCATCATTCCCAACCTAGTGCCAAGCAAAGTGTGTTTTTCCACAGGAGATACCTGACAAAGGCTTGTTGGAGTATGCATTGCTCTTAATAAAAGTTTGCTTTGATTTGGGGAAAGTTCATGTTTCACCTAAACTATTTTTTTTTAAACTAAAATACTCCTGAAAAGTCCCATGGTATTTTCCTTAATTGAATGGAAGCTTGCACAGGGAAGAACTATTATATCTTTATTATTTCACCCCCATGACTAACACTTAGAAGTCCCTTAATACATACTTGTTGCTTTATTGAATGACTTGTATCCCCAGAACCTAACAGAGCGATTAGCACTTAATGATTCAAGGATGGATTGTTGAGTCATTGAAGTCCAACTATTTATTAAGAAAAGAATGAGGTGAAGGTAGCTTATGCAAACCTCTGACACTTGGTTCTTTAGAGAAGAAGGTCAACACGGACTGCCCGCCATCAGAAAGAGGCTGGAAAGGAAGACTACGGGAGCACAGCAACTTCAAACTCATGCATCATTTGTCCACCCGATCTCCTCATGGTCTTCCCACACTTATCCCTTTCTTATTACTACAGCTTCCTGACCTTGCATGGATACTTTCCTACCTCCACTCCAACTCACATTTTGAACCAACCTGGTTTTGACCAAGGGTTGGTATTGGCACACCTAAGTAATGGTGTAGATAGAGTGCTGGCCTGGGACTTTGGAAGATCTGAGTTCAAATTTTGCTTTGGATAGTTACTGGCTGGGTAATTGTTGGCAGGTTTCTTCCTTCACCTCTCTTAGTCTCAGGAAACATCTGGACAAAAATAGTTTTGGCATTGGAGGGTTATTATAAGTATTAAATGAGAACCTGTGTGTGTATGTGTGTGTGTGTGTGTGTGTGTGTGTGTGTGTGTGTAGATGATAAATAAATAGATAGAGACACGTGCTTTTATATAGATATATGAAGCATTTGGCAAACCTCTAAGTGCTACATAAAGGTTAGGTGATATTTATTTAAGATCTGTTTTCAAAGATTTGTTTAACAGTTCTTCAATGGTTTACCTTTGCAGTATACTTTTCAGGGATGTACACATTGATAATGAGGTTGATACACAAATTGGCAGAGCTAGCTCAGTCCTTGGAAGGATCCAAAGGAAAGTGTGGGAGAGAAGAGGTATTAGACTGACTACCAGACTGAAGGTCTGTGCTGTCCTCATTGGTGTATGTCTGTGAAACCTGTACAGTCTACCAGTGCCATGGCATGAAACTGAATTATTTCCATTTAAATTATCTTAGGAAGCTTCTGAAAATCACCTGGCAGGAGTAGGTAGCTGACACTGAGGTCCTTTCTCAAACTGAACTGCCAAGCATTCAAACTCTATTGCAGAGAGAACAACTTTGATGGGCTAGTCATGTTGTTCAAAGGCCAAATGTACGTATGCTTGCCTAAAATACTATTTATGGAGAACTCACATAGGGCAAGAATTCACATGGTGCTCAGAAAAATTGATTCAAGGACTATCTCAAGGTCTCTCTCAAGAACTTTGGAATTGATTGTGTGACATGGGAGACACTGGGACAGGACCGCCCAGCATGGCGTGGCCTCATCAGAGAAGGTGCTGAGCTCTAGAAGCAAAGCAGAATTGAGATGGCTCAAAGGCAATGCAGGATGTGCAAACTTAGAGAATCCACCCCAAATACCCACACGGACTATTTCTGCCCATCTTGAGCTAATTTTGGTTTGATCAGTCATGGTCAGACACACTGTAACTTGATTCCAACATAGTGATGTCATTTTGGTCCTCTTCAAGAACAAAGGACAACAGCCAGGTAACCAATCAACTAAGATAGTAAAGGGTCTTCTAGCTCTCTGCTCAATGAACAAATAGGAGTAACGACTTTCAGTAAGACTGAGATCAATTGAGCTCATTAAGCTAGTAAGTTAAGGAGATGCAGTTTGAACCTAGGACCCTCAGCTCAACATTCAGGGCTCTTTCTGCTACATTATACCACCCCCATTAAAAGTTATTGGCTTGATAACTGAATCTTGATTGTCTTCCACAGACTGGACATAACAGAAGTCTAGGCATATACACATGCCATGAACAAAATGCAATAAAGCAAAACTCAGATTCAAACCACAGATAGATCCACATCAGTGCAGCTTCAGATCTCCAAATGCATCTATAGATCTGTAAGTCTATAAGTGCAGAGACAGACACAGACATTCCCATTTGAGTGTGAGCTCCTCAAGGCTGGCACTGCCTTTGGCATCTTTTTGTAGCTTTGGTGCTTAGTGCAGTGTCTGGGAAGAAGATAAGCATCTGGACGACCCCTACTATTGTCAGGCACTGTGCTAAGCACTTGAAGAATATTATATCACTTGATTCTGACAACAACTCTGTGAGAGATTCTGTTTTATCTCGTTTTACATTTGAGGTAACTGAGGCAAACAGAGGTTAAGCTATTTGTCCAGTGTAAAAAAGGTGATGAGTAAATGAGGTTGGATTTGAACTCAGGTCTTTCTGATTCCAAGTCCAGTCTCCTCTGCCCCGCCCCCCATGCTACTTAGCTGCCTGGAAGCTTGTAGGCACTTAAGAAGTGTATATTAACTTCTTGACTAATGAGATAGAAATAAATATACTATGTAGATATAGACAGAAACATATAGATATATAAATAGTCACTCAGGAGTTTATTGAGACTCAGTTTCAATGACTTACCTTGGGTCACTCAGAGTGAGGATGTGAACGCAGATCTCTCTGACTCCAAAACCATTGCACTATTCCCCATGACAAGCTGTCTCTTTCTTAAAACGTCCGTACAAGAAATAATAGAGTGTATTAGAAAGAGAACTGAGCATAAAGGCAGATGTCTGAAGTTGAAACCGTTCTGGACACTACTTGGGTATGACTTTAGGGAAGTCAAATGACCTTTGGGGACTAATTTTCTTAATGTGTAAAAGGGAGGTTGGACTATCACTAGATGGTCTCTAAAACCTCTTTCCAGATCCAAATGCCAAATGCATGAACCAGACCCTAGATTCACAAATGAAGATTGTTCCTTAAATAAATGTGATGGCCACCCCAGGGAGAAGGGAGTGTCCACTCCTCCTGTCCTATCACCGCTCTGCTCAATCTTCCAAGGAAGGTCTCAACCATGCCTAGATCCCTTCTCATATGTGCCTGGTAGCCTAAATAGACAAAAGGTTCTTTCCCCTAACCCTGTCATTGCTTAGATGAAGGTGGAACCCTAAACAGAGACTAGACTAAATGTATTTTTATAAGATTGTCATTACATACACACACACCAGCTGTCCATCTGATTATTAACCCTTGGCACACGGCTTTGTGGTCTTCATACTGCTCTCAGAAGAATATCTGTCTGAAAGGGTCAGCTCCAGAATCAGCATGGAATGGTGGCCTTGGAAAGGTTATCAGTGAGTGGGTCCAAAGTCTAAGTCCCTCATTTCTGGATGAGGGAGCTGAGGCCCAGGGTTGGGCAGGGCTTTGGCCAAGCTCACAAGGCTTAGGAGAAGCAAAGCCAGGAATCTGACGGCAGTTGAATGTTCTTTCTGTTCCCCGTTCAATAATTTATCAGATTCCAGAGAGGTTCCCAAGAAATCAGGCATGCACTAGATTGTGGGCACTGGAAGTTCCTCACTGTGCAAATGAAAATGTAAAATCGGCTTGAGTGAGACTCAGGGCTTTTCAGTCACTGGAATTGAGCGACTCTGTCCCCTACCAGGCCAAGAATTTCCAGTTGCTAAAACTGTGCGTCAATTTAATACAAGCACCATTTGGTGAACATTGATGTGATGCAGTTGGAAAGGAGGTCTTTACAGCAATCTGTCTTCTTAGACTGATTGCTTAGAAATCCCATCCGCGTTATTTATTTCTATCTAAATGGATATGATCTCACTATGCAAACCTTGGCAGGGGGAAAAACAAGCCAGAATAGCGAATAATGTAAAGCGACCACCAATAAATGCTTAACATCTCTAATATCAGAGAAGCTTGTCAGCTTCTGGCTTCTGCTGTGCAGTAGCAAGAAGGAAAAAAACCCAGACCCTGCATGGAGACAAAGCGAGTCACGTTTGTGGATGTCTGTCTGCATGTGTGTTCAGATGTTCCAACGTGCACAGACATCTATGCGTGTGAGCACAGAAACGCCGACGTGTGCAATGTCGCCACAGTCTCGGGGCCCGTTGCAGCAGCTCAAACGTTCAAACGCCCCAGACTTTTGGTGCACTTCGGATATTTAATTCCTCCTATCAGTACCATGTGGAATAATGTTTTAATCGATATCACCCTATAATGAGTACAAGCGATCTTATGACTGACCAAGCTTGGTCCTGGAGAAGGGAAGACAAGATCCCCTGCATTCTCTTTGTAGAAGTGGATGGCTACGGGGCCGGGGAAGTGACTGACGCACACACTATAAGACTCAGTTGCTGTGTTGTCAAATTGGCTGAAAGGCTTCTGCCCTACCCCATTTAGATCCTTTCTTATAAGAGGGAACACTTCCTGTGTGTGTATATGCGGAGTACGGTGTATTCAAAAATGAAAGTGGAATAAAAAACAAATCATATCAAAATTATTTTTAAAAAGAACCAAAACAAATCTAAGCATCCTTATTGTATAGCCAAGAAACCTGATATCTGAGAAGAAGGCTGCCCATGAACTCTTATAACAGTAACATGTGTAATAACAGAATTATATGTCAATGAAGATTTGTAAAACATTTCTACGTCATTCCCTTTAATCTTTACAACAATCCTCAAGAGATGCAAGAGGGTACAGTGGATAGATCACTGGATTTAGAATCAGGAAGATGTGAGTTCAAATCCAGCTTCAAGCACTTACTGGCTGCATAACCCTGGGCAAGTCACTTCATCGCTACCTGACTCAGTTTCCCCACCTGTAAAATGGAGATAATAATGGCACTGACTTCCCAGGGTTGTTGTGAAGATCCATACACGTGTGGACACTTTGCAAACCCTAAAGCACCATATAAGCTTGAGTTGCTATGATAATCCCAATTTTTAGAAGAACGGGAAACTAGGTGATTAAGTGACCTGACAAAGGGTCCTTCCACTAACAAGGATCTGAGGCAGGGCTTTCTGACTCCAACATTCTCTTTTACTCCCCCAGCCCCCACCATTCCTCAGAGGAAAGGGGGGAGAAGATGGAGAGGACGTGTGGAGGAATTCAGCTGATAAGGAATGTCCCAAACTGCATCAGTGTCAGGGCCCGGAAGGACATCTGCACTCCGTGTTTGACACCGACATAAGTGTCTGACAGGAATAAGGAGACTGGGCATTTGCCTTTTTATTTTATTTTTTTTTATTCTTTGAGCAAGCTAAGTTGCAATATAGGACACAGAGCTCTGTTCTTGGAATCAGGAAGACCTGAGTTCAATTCCCTATCTCTGTCACTTACCAAATGTGTGACCTTAGGCAAATCACCGAACCTCCCTGGGCCTCAGTTTCCTTAGCTATAAATCAGTAGGCTGAACTGGTTCAGATTTTCTAGCCTCGAAGAACAAGTCTTCTTAGTGGAGCAGATGCTTAAAGAGCTGGTCTGTCTGTCTGTCTGCTATTTTTCTGAGGTGTGAAGGCTGTGGGTCCAATTCTGGTGATAGACATGGAGGGCACAGTCAGAACTCACCCTTGCCAAACCTAGAGAGAGCTCTGCCAGAAAATGGTGGCTAGGCGAAGCGTCTCTTGGCTAAAGCCATGAAGACCAATTAGTATTAGGGTTAGCCTGTTCAAGAATTGTAGGAAGAGTGTCATTGGTTTCATCTAGTCCAAGCACCCCAGCTTACAGATAATGTAATGTGGATGGGAGAAAAGGAATGGGGATCATCAGACACCCCATCTAGAACGGAAGTCTCCTGGATCACCATTGTATCAGACCAAGAGACTTCATTGTACAGATTTAGAAACTAAGACCCAGTGTTTGGCCTGGGTCCCACACAGAATATGTATTTGAGGAAGGATTAGAAACCAAATCTTCCTAATTCCATATCTAGTGGGCTCTATTCTAAAATAGGTTCCCTTGACAGAGGCTGAATTGGAACGCAGCCCCATAGCCTACATTAAGCACTCTTCCCATTCTACCATGCAGACCCAGTAATGATGGTTAGTCCCCACGTATATGGCAATTTAGTATTTAACAAAGCAGGGGACTGGAGAATGAAGCACAATGGTTGGAGCTGAACTGAGGTCAGTGGTGACCAGTAAGATAAGTGTCCTGTCTTGAAAGTCCAAGGACCTCAGCATCCATGTCCAGTCCTGCTGTTTAACCTTTGTGTGCTTGTGGGAAGGTCATGTGGCATCACTTGAGCACAGCCTGGGGCAGCAGAGGGGAAACTGGTCCGTTAACCTCTGCCGGCTTTGGATTCTGCAGGAGCCTCCAGTCTTTTGGGATTCCCAGTCTCCTGGGTGGCTTTAGCCTTGGTGTCAGTGCCTCTGCTAAGCTGGACCCACAAAATAACCAGGGTAATTTGCTCTAGAGAAAGAGGTGCTTAATGGGCATCATCAGAATATAGAGGAGAGAGTTATTCTTAGCCCAGTAATGAACATGCAAATCTAACACAAGTTGAACTACCCAGTCCCTGGACCATTAAGGGAATCATTAGCTCAACAACATACATATCTATCAATAATGAGTTCTTAAAAATAAAAATAGAATTCTCCCAAATTCTGCCGGGAACGCAGGACACACACTTGTTTATATAAAGGAGATGGTTATGGTCTGTCCCCACTATGCCCAGCTGGGCATTTCTGGGCATTTGTCCACCAGGAACTTCCAGGGAAGAGGGGAGGGAAGGGAGAGGAAAGAAAACATATCGGCTGCCAATCGGGATATTGCCAAGAGAGGAAGGAGCTGAGAAGATAGTTATCGGGTATCAAGTAACAATTGTGACCCTTTCAAAGAAAGGGAGGGCTCTGAACTCCCCATAACACTAGGCCTCAGTTTCCTTCTCTGTACAATGTGTGGGGGGGTGTAGATATCTCGGGTTCCTTCCAATTCTAATTCATGATCTCGTGATTGCATTGCTAATAGTGCATTTGTCCATACGCATATTTACAGGTGTGAGGCAGTATTGATGGAGCTGGTGTATCACTGGTCAAACTGGGCCAGGTAGGATGATGGGCAGAGTTGGCAGCATGCCTTAGCAGACAGAACCCTGGACTAAGTCTGGAAGACCTGAGTTCTGATCTTGCCAGAGCCCCTTGCTAGCTATGCTAACCTGGATAAGGTGTTTACATAGCTCAGACTCAGTTTTCCTATCTACCAAATGGGCATAATAATAGTGTTGACATCACAAGCTTGCTCTGAGGATCAAATGAAATCACATGTACACAAATTGAGTACATTATAGACATAAAGAAATACAAATTAGAAGGGCCATTCTTTGAGCAGAATGGGCACTCAGCAGGCAGGAGCATGAAAGCACTCCAGGCTTGGTGCATCTTGGCAAAAAGACAAGGCCTCCATCCACTGAGAGTCAGGCCCCAGAACCATCATGTGCTCAATGGCCATTGTTACATACGTAAATTGTTCATGAACCTTGAAGTTTGGTGGTGGCTGGCTATGATGATGATGGTGATGATGAGACGGAGGCTGAAGAGTGCCTTGGAGTGTCGGAGGAGCTCTGCAGCAGCATGCCTGAAATCTTGGGAATCACTGGTTTTCTTTTCCTTTATCACCATTATATGGAACAGGGGATGGTCACTCTTAGCTGCCTATGTGAGCCAGGGGCTATGTTTGTGTCCATAGAATAACATGGAATAAAGAAAGTTCAGTGACAAGGACTCTAGGTTTCAGATCCTGACTTGGACCCTCTCTGATTCTATCGGACGAATTTACTTCTGTCCCCATAGTCAAAGAGAGGCATGCCACCATTGCCACTGAGGCAATGAGGTCTGGCTGTGCTTTTCTCAAAGCACTTCCAGTGTTGATGAAGCTCCTGAAGTGGCCCAACCTACCTGGGACCCTGCCTTGGCCCCTCCCCATGCCTGTGATTTCCTCCCTCCCCATCCTACGGCTTGAGATCCCCACTTCCATTCAAGGTTCAGCTCCAGTGACCTACACTGATTCTTTTCTTCATCTCCCTTGCTTTCACCAATCTGTCCCCACACCAGAAATAATATTTGGAATTACTTCTTTATGTGCCATTTTCCCAGCAAAATGTAAGCTTCTCAAGAGTAAGGACCATTCTTGGTTTTGTTTCTGTATACTCAGCAAATAGCCCAGTACCTGGCACACATTAGGAGCTTAGTGAATGCTCACAAAAATGAATGTTGAAGCACTCACTGAGGTATTCATGAGAATGTCAGTCAAGTTTCTCTTTCTGACAGAAGGTTATTTTTTAAAGGAGTCTTCTTTTGTAATTGAACTGAACATATTGTGGTACATGATTGTGATGAGGGGGGTCGTTTCAGAAAGACCTGAGGAGACCTGTGAGAACTGATGCAAAGTGAAGTGAACAGAACCAGAAGAAGAGCAACACTGTAACGAGGAGCAACTGTGCAAGACTTACACACTCTGATTAACACGACAATCCCAGACTGTTCCAAAGTGCCCACAGTGAAACCTTTCCTCTGCCTCCAGAGAGAGAACTAAAGAACTCTGAGAGCAGAGTGAAACCCATTGGTTTTCACTTTCTTTCTTTTTCCCACTTTTCTTGTCTTGCAATATGGCAAACAGGGAAATATGCTTCACATGATTTCTCATTTATAGCTGGTATGACACTGCCTGTCTTTTCAAGGGGTGGGGAAGGGGCATGAGGGAGGGAGAGAATTCAGAACTCTATTAAAAAAGACAATGAATGTTGAAATAAATAATACATGTAAAAAGGAGTATTTTAAGACATTTCTTAAGCAGTTTTAAACTTAACTTGAACATAGTACTATCAGATAAACTGTTATTTTTTCATAAGAGGTGAGAAGTTCCCCCAAACGAATGTGCTTATTGCATGTGGATCTGAGTATTTCTGAAGGAGATTATATTTACACAGCAAAGCAGAATTGCAGTAGCTCAAAAGAAATGTGAGATGCTCGAATGTAGAGACATCACCATTCCAAACGTTCCTGGCTACTCTTTTGTGGCCGACGTGCGGTACGGCCTTGCAAGCCTGTATTGGCCTGATCAGCCACATTCAGTGACCACAACATAGAGATGTCTTTTTGCTTCTCTTGTGGCATGAAGGACAGTCAATTAACTAGCCATATTTACACCCCATAATTCTTCATCAAATGGCTCAAAATAGGCGGCATACTTGACACAAAGAGTTCCATTTCACATTGGAGATTCTCATTTCTATTGGATTTATATGATCTTTCTTTACCTCCATAGATCAGTAGACAGAGGATATTAGAACAACAGCAGACCGCCACTTACCCAGAAAAACCTGAGCATTAGCAGTTGTGATAAAGGTTCCCAAGGCCCCGACAACTGCACAAACCTCAAAGTTGGTTGTCCTGCACTCATTCTCCCCTCTTCACTTTCACAACTTTCGGCACCGTGTTGCTTTTCAAGAACCACCTGCTTTTCAGCTCCCTTTCATGGATTGTCTTCTGACACTAGAATGTGAGCCCTCTGAGGTCAAGGACCAACTTTCTGCTTGGAATTGTGTTCCTAGGGCTTAGAATGGAGCCTGCCACATATTTAATGCTCAACAAATATTTGTTGGCTTGATTACAAGAAGCTGTAAGATTAATCTTCCTGAAACACTAGTGAAATCAAGTCAGCAAGTCCTCTCCCTCAAGACATACTAATGGGGGAAGATAGCTCACTCAAAGGCAGCAGAACTATGGTGATGGGGATGCTCATGAGTCGGGTAGAGGTAGAGAATGTGCAGAGAGGAGTCAGGAGTCAAGCCTGGAGGAGAATGAAGACATGACTGGCTTGGACACATTCAATAAAATGGAAGTCCTGAGAGCAATCAAGCAATGAGATGAAGAGGCTGGAGGACCAGAGTGAAGGTCCTGGGTGAGAAGGATGCTATGGCATGGTGGAAAAATTCCCAAGAGTCATGAATGGAGTCCAATGAGGACATAGCCAATCTGCTTCAAGCCTCCCATTTCCTGAGGAAGAAATTACTGCTGTATGTCAGTCAGAAGAGACCTTCAAGGTCTTTTCAACTATTCACTCCCTGGGGGATTAATCTACCCCATAATACCCACCCTGGTCATCCTGAACCTGCAAGACTGTCTAATTATGGGAAGCACTATTGAAAAACACATGATCCCCTTTCCATTTTTCAACTCTTAGGCTAGTTAGAAAGGTATTTCTTATACTGAGCTGCAATGTGTATTCCTATACCTTGCACCCAGGGATCCAAATTCACTCCTTTATGGATAAGCAGAATGTCTAATCCCTCCTCTAAAAGAAAACACAATGAACATTTGAGAACAGTCTGACTCCTCAGGATGCATCTCAAATCCTCACAACTTGACTTCCAACTGTTCTTGCAACCTTACCTACTGTACTCCCCTGTAGGTATCCAGAATCTCCAGTCACAGTGGATTCCCTACTATTATTCCAATTTTCTTTTAATCTATTATTGGCTCTAACTCTTTAATTACAATGTTATCCCTAATTGGGTAAAAACTTGCCCCTCTGCTTATCTTCCCTCAAGAGATGTGACCCTGTGAAATTTTGTTCATTGTTCAGGCCCCTCTTGTGCCCAAGCAATTGCATGTACCCTCCTCCAGGACAGATCCCCCAGTCACCCCAGCCAGTTGTGGTCTTTCCCTCCTCTTCACCACTGACACTGATCACATGCTGCTCTGCCCCATCATTATATCCCAGTGTTATCTCACCAAATAGATTGCTAGCTCTTTGTAAATAGTCATTACTCCATAAGAGTTACTTGCACTGAGGCTCTGACACTTTCTAACTGGATGGCAATGGGCAAGTTCCGCTCTTCATTTCCTTCTCGGTGTCATCACAGGATCACAGAGTAATCTCAGGATCATCAGTATGATCACAGGATTGTAGAGTGAGAGTGAGAAGGTGCTTTAGAAGCCCTAAATCCAACCCCTTCATTTGACATAAAAGGAAATTGAGGTAAAGTAAGGGTAAGTAAGAGTTACATGACTAGTATGCATCTGGGGCAGGATTTGAACACAGATCTTCTGGGCTCTAGGTCCAGTGCTCTCTCCATTACATGAGAGGATTAGACTAGGATGGTATCTTTTAAAGCTCTTAAATATATGGAGATGATTGATAATGGTGAAGACTGTCTTCATACAGTTATCTCAATCTTTCATACATTTCAAGGAGTCAGCACTGTTTGTACGCGTTCGTGAATGAAAAATGGTGAGAGTGAGCCTGAATGATATGGAAAGCAGCTTAAGGCATGTTAGAGATTATGACACCTGGTGGAATCCTGGTTGGTTACTTTAATTTGCCCTCTGCCTCAGTTTATCTATATCCACTTCTCTGCACTCCTGTGGCACGCTGCAGTCACTGAACTAATACGTGAGAATATCATGAGACCCCAAGGAAAGGCTTGGCCTACATCCAGGACAATACTCAGTTCAATTTGGTTCAACAAATATTTATTGGACAATTACCATGGGCAGGAATTCAAAAGTCAAATACAATTTAATAAGATAAACACATTTATTTGAAAATAATAAAATTAAGAAATAAAGTGATTGCATTCCTATATAATTGGCATCTTCCCACTTTAGTGTATTGTGGATTTTGTATTTAATGGAGCTACGCAGCAAGGTATAGTGGCCTGGATCGGGCGTCTGGAGTAGCTGGGCTGCAGGCCTTCCTCTGAGACATATGGGCTATGCAACGCTCAGGGCAAGTCTCATAACCATTCTGCGGTTCAAGCAGATTCTGAAAACTCAGAAGATGCAAAGAAGTTGATAGTTCGTATTGGTTAAGGGAATTGACTTGCTGAGGGCTCTGCTTCAAGAAAATTACTTTAGGTAGAAAGCTTAATTGCTCATGTTGTGAATATTTGTCCAACCTTGGAGGTTCACACTGAAGGACTGAAGTTCCACCTTTGACATACTCTAGCTTTTTGACCCTTTGCAAGTCAGATAAACTAACAATCTTCACTGACAGAAGGAATTTCCACATAGGGATTTCCCTAAATCAATTAATCACTGGTCCTAATGAAAAGCAAAAGCAAAGAGAAAAAGGATAGAGGACAACGGAGAAACAGATAAAGAATTGATGATGCAAAAAGATTAAATGATTTTCCTAATGCCTGATAATTAACCTAGCCTACACAGAAACATACAGATAAATTGCACTCCACATTGGTAAAGAGAGTTTCTACACTGTGAGTTCTCAAAGCAGATTTACTCACAGAATGGGACCAAAATTAGACTGGTGATGATGAGGAGGAGGAGGAGGAGGAGAAGGAGAAGAAGGAGGAGGAGGAAGAGGAGAAGGAGGAGGAGGAGGAGGGGGAAGAGGAGAAGGAGGAGGAGGAGGAGGAGGGGGAGGAGGAGGGGGAGGATTATTTGTGATTACATGTATAGCAGTGGTCATCTTCGATAGAACCACTGAAATTGCAGAATTATAGACCTTGAGTGTTATCAGGGATCATCTAATCCAACTACCACATGACAGAAATTCTACTGTAATGCACTCAGCATGTGATTAGCCCATCTCAATTGGATGATCTCCGAGGAAAGGGAACTCTTCATGACAAAAGAATAAATATGTACGATTAACGTTCCTAAGAGTGCCATCAATTTTCCATGCATTGCAGTCCACACAGAAGTATCTTAAAAGTAATATGAAGCATAAGACAGAAATTCTCTGCAGCTTGGGAAGAAATTTGAATAGAGGATCAAGGAGAAAATATTCAGGAAAGATCTTTTAGCATCAAATGCCAACACCATGCTGAGTAACAGCATGAGGACACTGTAGAATCAAAGGCTTCCGTCTGACATGCGATTGGAAAGTATTGTGATGATCAGAAAGACCTCCAGGAACTATTCCATTTCTTACTTATGCTGATGATGTGGAAACTTATTTTCTCCCCCCAACATTTCCAAGGATATAGGGATTTTGTTGGAGACACAAGTCATCTCCTGTCACAGAAGCTGCATTTGCTTTACATCCTGAAGGTGAAAGAAGATGAATTTGTGGAAACATATGGGTGTGGAAAATCACACCTACACATGCCACCCAGTAGAACACGAGAACATGAAAATGGATGTAAGAGCCCCACAGAGCCAGCCCACTCGAAGAGTATTCCCGGTCTCTGCCACCTAGTTTGGCTTCCAACTATCTATCGCCTCACGTCATTCTTAAATTGTGACTTCCTTCTTAGCAGGATTATACATGTCTACACCTGGCACACAGGCTTGAGTGGGCTGGACGACACTTTTTTTTGTCATAAGACGCTCAGTTCAAAGCCTGAGTCTAACACTTAGTGACTTAGCAGTTATGGGACCTGGGCAGGTTTTTTTCCAACCTTTCAAACTCAGTTATAGTTGTTGTCTTTAAATCTATAAAATGGGGAGATCCGATTAGATAACATCAAAGGTCCCTTTTAAACTCTAAATCTCTGCTGCTAGGACCCTGGATGAGTAACTGATTAATCTCATAGTGCCATAGATATATTCAGATGTGTACAATGCACTTAGTACTCAACACCATTCATCTTGCGGTGTTCTTACAAGAAAATTACTTTGCCATGATTAAAGCTCTAGAGCAGAATTTCTTAACCTGGGGTCTAATAACAGATTTCATGCTCTCCATGAATGTGGAAAAGTAGATGGGGGGGAGGAAACAAACAGATGTAGATACAGATAGAGAAATAGAACAACATAGATACATATACACATACACACATATACATACATACATATATAATACATGCAGATAGAGAAAACAACATAGATACACACACATATATACATACATACATATATAATACATGC
>CM053586.1:359077748-359114635 GCA_028646515.1 Pseudochirops corinnae
ATATATATATATATATATATATATATATATATATATATATAATACATGCATATAAACACATTTTGCTGTTACTGTTCAGTCATTCCAGTTCTCCTTCAAATAATCAAGCAGGGAAATGGTAACAAGTCTGTCAGCCATGCTAAGAGTCACTGAGCCCCTCACCAGGGCCAGAGACAGAGGTGGCCAGGTGAGCAGAAAGAGTCCTCTGCTATTTATTTTGCTGTCCGAGAACCTTCTGGGCTGAGTCACAAACTGGCAGACATTTTTGGTGGGTAAATGATTTATGTGGTTGTTTGCGAAGCTGGTCTAATGCAACAGTCACTGACCACAAAGACCCTTGGAAGCCTCTCCTGTTTTCTAGAGAACTCTTCTGGTTTATAGGATCAGAGCTAAAAAGCATTTCAGAAGGAGGTAGTTTGGGGAGCAGAAAGCTCACAGAATTTGGAGTCAGAGGACCTGGCTTGAAATCCTGACACAGTTACTTACCTCCTCTCAGAAATTGCAAAGTTTTGAAAGAAACCCTTTCTTCAGAAAAGGAGAACCTTGGACATGAGAATTAGCTCAGAGACTCTTCACCTTCTTTTGTGTTCTAGATCCCCAAGGTGGTCAGGGGAAGCCTGTGTACCCTGTCTCCGAATAATGCTTGTGAATGCACAAAATCAAATGCAAAGGTTGCTAAGGAATCCATTTTATTGAAATAGTTATTTTACAAAGAGAGAGACAGATCCCAGTTGAGGTTAAGAACTTCTGCCCTAAGTATATTATTCTATGACCAGGCTTTCTGGCCTGGCTCCCTGATTTGTCAAAGTTTATAAAGAAAGAAAGGTGCTCTCTGTTCTTGCGTGAGGAAGACCTGTGCTTCATTCCTGTCTTAGTCTCTCTCCAACAGTTTAACTCTGGGCATCTCATTTAACCCCAAATCAGGATAATAACACCCTCCTCATAGGGCTGTGGGATCAAATGAGACCATGTATGTAAATTACTCTCCAAAACACAAAGTATGATACAAACTTTAGGTAATTGTTGTTGCTGGTGGCATTACATAAGGAAGCTGAGACTTGAGGGCCCAGCGACCTTGCCCACATTCCACAGGTTAGTGAGCAGTCAAGCCAGGATTCAAAGCCAAATCTTCTGATTCACACCACAATTGTACCTTTTCCCCAAGGCCTAGGAAGGCAGGACTACTATTACCTTCAATATCCTTTTCCAGCATGGGTTTGGAGAGAGGGAGGGAAAAGTAATTCGACAGTCTGTTCTCAACACAGAAAGCTTTTCATGGCCAAGAGAAGCAATGAGTTTCCTGGCTACCCCCATGAAAACAAGAGAAATCGGCTGGAATTTTGAATTAGATGAGAGAGTCAGCCAGCTAGCCATCTGGAAGATGCCCCTTAAAGTCAATCCGAAGGTCTCAATTCATTGTAAAGCCTGGGGGGAAGGGGAAGGGCACAGATATGGATGTAGTATGTTGGAACTCTTTCATACTTAGCAATAATAACTAAGCCATGACAGCTCATGACCTATGCACGCATGAGGTCCAGATTTGATTAGTGGGGTTTAATTAAACAGTCATCACGTATAAGGGAATCATTGGCTGACAATGGGAGAGAAATGGAATTTTGTTAGAAAGGCTGATTTTTCACCAGAACTCAAAGTTTCATATGATTTTAATGTCAATGCCAACTGGTCATATTTGCTATTGAGAAACTGGGCACACAGAAGTCATTCATGGAAAACAGGTAGATGGAATCTTTTCTGAACTTGAAAAAAAGTATCCAGTACTACTAGGCCTCAACCAACCCACTTCCCCTCCCTTCAAGAGCAAGCCTAGATGATTTGAGAAAGCTACTGAGGACGGCCATCCCTCCTCTCCATCAGTACTCTGCACAGAAGAGCAAACCTCCCCCTGGCCCAATGACAAACAGCTTTAACCAGTGTGCTTGGGCCAGCTGTGTAATGTGGAGACAAGTGCTAGGGTCATTGCAGCTGCATGCACAGGGGCCCCTTTTGCTGGTTCACTGATAATTCCAGCCGTGTAGGCTGTGATGAGAACAAAAAGAAATCGCTGAGACAAGGTAAAAATGAATTTCAAGTTGCTTTATGTTTTTTTTTTTTTTTTTGAATCTGCAAAACCACCCCCAGTTGTTGTGAGATGAGAAACCCTCCTCACGTTATATTCCCTGCATCTCCTGCTTGCAAAGGATAAGGTCAATAAATTAAAGAAATCACAGAAATACTTTAAATACAAATTCATTGACAAAGAATATTAAATAAAATTTAATTAAAAATGTTAAAGTCAAAAGTGCTCACAGGATAAAAAGAATTAACGGCTTTACAAATGAATTAATTAGGGACCAGAGCACATTCACCCAGACTGAATAGCATTGTAAAGGTGTTATTTGGGCAATCAAAATCAGTAAATACTGTCATTTCCAATGGTTCTGAGGCCGAGGGAGGGGTACCCTGCTATCTCATTTTAGCTAGAAGGCGACATTTCAGAGGAAGGTGTGCATCATGTTCTGGGCTGGGAAGGGGGGGGCAGTGCTATCAGAGACAGAGATCAATCTATTAGTTGACTTGAGTTCTGAAAGGATAGTCTGACCCTCTAAAGCATTTTCTCTATTTCAATTTTAATTCACTTGGAAATTGGGTCTTCATTACTTCCTTGGGGGGACCATTTCTGTCGAATTATAACTCTCCTCACTGTTGGGGACTTGTTTTCCGAGTTGGACAGTCTAGTCAGCAGCTTTGCATGTCACCCTATCACTTTCTCTGATACCATTTTTGTCACTCGGGGTGTCTGTTCTGCATCCTTAGCCAATCTCCGGACCATCGGCTGTTAGCCAGAGGAGGTGTACTCATTCTGATACATTCTGGTACATATTCAGGACACAAATCTAATTTTTACCCAGTTGTCCAATCCAGAAGTCCTTTTCTTAGTATCACCACCCACCCAATTGATGAATGATTCCTGGCGTTTAGATTGAATTTGAAAATTGAATAAAAAAGTGTTCTCCCTTAAACAACACTTCTAGCTAGCTGGTAGAGGTATTGTTAAGCCCATTTCATTAATGAGGACACTAAGGCTCAGAAGGTTAAATAACTTGCCCTAGGGTAACATATTTAGCAAGTGTAGGAGTCAAATAACATGCTGGGTTATCATTTTGGTATCTGTAAAATGAGGTAGTCAGACTGGATGCTCCCTGAGGTCAGTGAGGCAATAGGAATTTCTCAAGCACGTACTGTTTTGCCAGACTCAGTGTGAAATGTACAGATGCTGAGTATACAAAGAGAGGCAAAAACAACCCAAGCCTCAAGGAATTCACAGTCTAATATTAGAGATCTCTCCCATTTCTAGACTGATGATTCTGTGAAGTTTCATCAGGATGGGGAACTCTGAATTCCCTGTCCCTGGAGGGGAAACTTTTTCCCAGTATAAATGGGCTGAACCAAAATAAACAGAAGGTCTGTGAGATTCTGAGCCTGGGAAATTACCCAACAATTGATTGATGTGAGTAAGTAATTCATTTCTAAGGACTAGCCTGGAAACACTGAGGTTGCTTGTCTACAGTCACGAAGCTATCGAAGGCCAATCTGAGCCCTCGTCCAGCACTCTATTCATTAGATAATATTGCCTCTACAATGAATGCCTATCCAGCGAGAATTCTCCACTGTTTCGTCAGACATTGCCCATTTCTGCAGGCCAAAGTGACCTGCATGTTCTCTGGATTATTTGAATGCTGTCTAAGAGGCAGCCTGATGGAATCCATAGTTGGCCAATCTTGGTCAGGCATGACTGAATTCCAGGACCACTACTGAAACATTCTGATTGCATGACCTGGGCCAATGAAGTCTTTACACCTCTTAGGATGCTGGGCAGATGTGTCCAATTATACATTGAAGACAAGGTGCATAGTCTTGGAAAGGCACCTAACAAATCCCAGAGAAAGGTGGTTATCATCTTTGGGACAGCTAATTTCACACTTCATATTTCCTCCAGCTCCCCTCCAAACTTAGAGCAGTGTCACATACTATGGACATCTATTCAATCAATCCTGATATTAAAAAAAATCCAATGCCCCCTTTCTAATATTTTCTCTCTCTCAAGCATTATACCAGGCTCTCTGGGGATACAACAACACAAGGAAGGGGCCCTCAAAGTCTATAATTCGTTATGGAGGTTGCAGCACAGGCAGATGGGGAAATTAATAGTATATGGAGTGCATAAAAAAAAAAAAAAAACACTTCAAGATCTCAGTGGGGGAGAGAATTACTAAGTTGGGCATCAGGAAAGGTCTATCTCAGGAGGTTTTCCCCCAGAGGTTCTCTGAAGGAATACAGGGGTTCTAAGAGGGAGATATTGGGATGCAATGCCACCCATAGAAGGAAGACCACTTGTGCATAGAGGCAGAAGAAAGAAGCTTGTATACAGGCTAGGGTGACTGGAATTTAGGATGCATGGGGGAGAGTAATACACAATAAGATTGGAAAAGAATGCTGACATTCATTTTGGCAGGGTTTCAAATGCTAGGCTTGGGTGTTTCTCCCTTATCCTTGAAAAAGAGAGAATCACCGCATATTTTTGAGTATAAGCTAGTATTGATATGGCCGGACCTCAGTTTGAGGGATTATCAGTTTGGTAGTTCTGGGGAGCATATAAGGGAGAAGACAGAGACTAGAATCAGGCATACTAACTATTCTGCAAATTGTCTAAATATTGCAGAAAAGGGGTAGGCAAACCACAATCTGGGGGGCCCGAGCTGGCCAGCTGCCTACTTTGGGACTAGGAATGTTATCTGTTTTAAAATCTAATAAACCTTCATTTTAAAGCGTAGAAGCTATTCCTTAGTTGCTGGCCATTCGCAAAGAGATGCTCGGCCAGATTGGGTATGTGGGTTATAGTTTAGCAACCTCTGAACTCTAAAGAAGAGATGATAAAACCTGGAATGTGTAGAAATGCCACCTGAGTAGAGAGAGAGCAAAATAGAAATGATTGATTGAATTCATGACAAGTTAGAATTGACAAGAAATGGAATGTGATTGGGATATTGGCATTCAAGGAAAGGAAAGAGTCAAAGACAAAAGATCGCTAACCTGGGAGATTCTAACAACTCCACTGTGGCCTTAACAGAAATGGAAATCTGAAGGAGGGTCAGATAATGGTGTGTGTGTGTGTGTGTGTGTGTGTATGTATATGCATGTGTGTGTATGTGTGTGTGTGTGTGTATGTGTGTGTGTGTGTGTGAGCGTGCATGTTGGGGAAGTGTGGAATAAAGAAAAATCATGGTCTTCATTTTGCATATATTACATAGGATACATTTATCCTCATGAATATTTTTGGAAGGAGACACATCATAAAGCCATCGAATCGGATTAGGGAATTAAAGGAAATCCCAGCAGGTCTTGAGAAAGATCAGGCGGAAGGCCGAGAAATGATTTCATATATCTTGCTATTTTTTAAAATTCTCTATCTTGGACCTTTTTTTCCTCTTCTACTGGGAACCTGTGCATGTGGGGGAACTCCAAATGTGTTTCCTGTGGGCAGATACTTCTGTTCCTTTAGCCACATGAAAAGAGAACTGGCAGTGACATGTACCCATGGGGCCAATACACCATTTGCAGGTGAAAAAATAGATATTTATTATTAACCTCCAGTCATGAAAGTAAAACTTTCAAATTCAGTTCATTTTCACACATTGTTTTAAAATAGAATCAGAAATCTGGGTTTGGAAAAAAGATATCCCCTAAGAGCTATTAACAACACGCCAATTAAATTAAGGTCCTATCTCCAGAACAGAGAAAGTGCACTTGTTCCCTACTTTTTACGTTGCATAAATCATGCCTGGTTCGAGGCCTAATTTGCTCTTTGCCTTCTTTCAAATTAATTGAAACTCTGGTAAGGTAATTAACTTCATACTCAAAGGCTAGTTTTCCCTAGTTCAAATTACACTGGTAACTGTCTGAATTACCTGGTAGTTGAGGGCAAGGTAAACAGTTCAGATTTCATTATCTAGATCCTGACTTTGTTTTCCCAAATGTCAGGATCCCGATGTATGTGCGTTCCTATCCTTCTTGGCATTCTTTTCAGTGAGGCGCATCTCAACCCATCCATGTTCACCATCTCTTCTGCGTCTTGGGGGGATGAGCTCACCACTAATATGCTGTCCAATGACCTACAGGAGTAATTTGTCACGACACATCTATTTGTTATGGTTCCTGAATCACAGAATTGGAGGGGTCCTCAGCAACCACCTAGTCTAATCTCTACCCGAAAGAAATTCCCCATGATAGCCTGACAAATGGCCAACCACTGCCTGCTTGAAGTAGATGAGCTCTTTCCACTTTGAGGCAAATCTAATTGGCAGGACTTTTTAGTTATTTATTTTTAATTTTTCCCCATAACAAGGCTAAATTTTCATTTGCAACTTCAAATCACTGGTCCTGGTTCAATTATTGTGTAAGTATGGTGGGAGCAGGCAAAGTAGAGGGAGAGTGGCCAACAGAACAAGTTGAATCTTTTTTCTACATCAAAGTCCTTCAAACACTTGAGCATAAGTATCATATCTCCCTCTCCCACCCCATGTCTCCTCTTCTTTGGGCTCAAACCTCCAGTTCTATCAATTAATCCATACCTGACATGTTTTAATGGTCTTCACCACCCAAGTTAACCTGCTTTGTCTCTTTCACTGACTAGTTATGTTGTGTTAGCCTATTTCCAACTGGAGAGAATTTGGACAGCATTGGAATGAAAGCTAATTCTCAAAGCCACAAGGTATCCTTGGCTTATTTTTAGTTTATGCCTTCAATTATGCCAGTATTCAGACTGACACAACGTCTCCTGATGGAGTTCTGTTCAAACAAACAGAATAGTATTAGCTCATTAGATGAGAACACAGCATCTGAACCTTCAGAGATTACTGAAATTCTTGCTCTCTAGAGCATGATTTAAAAGTTACGGGCACATTACTTACATAAAATAATCATGACAGAAACGTCATTTATGAGAATAAAGCATGTGGAAAAACCATTTGAAAAAGGAATACCTTCCTTGCCCTAGTCCATAGAAGCCATCACATAGAGGTATGACCCAGGAAACAGAGGGCAATTTCAGGTGACATAAGAAGCACTCCCTCTTACCACATATTTTGTAGATCTATGATGCTGAAAAGCACCAAGAGGTTTCATAAGCCATTTTGCACTTAATTCTTAAGCCGTGACAATATTAACCAAGATTCAAGATTTCCATGTTCAGGCAGCTAGTAAGAAGAGTCTGAGGTAGGTCTTAAATCCAGTTTCTTCAACTCCTAGTTCGAGGTTCCAACCCCTATGTACTCTACACTTACTTCCAATCTACCTTTCTTTGAGCCAACTTATTCAGCCTCAAAATGAAGAAAAGAAATTGGTAGGTGGAGAAGAGATTAGCATGCATTTTGGCATCTCTGCATAGGCGTAAGAGAAGATAGTTGGTGCAGTAGACAAAGGGCTTAGCCTGGAATCAGGAAGACACATCTCCTGATTTCAAATGTGATCTCAAGCACTTACCAACTGTGTGACCCTGGACAAGTCACTTAATTAACCCTGTTTGCCTCGGTTTCTCATTTGTAAAATGGGCTGGAGAAGGCAATGGCAAACTACTCTAGTATCTTTGCCAAGAAAAGCCCAAATTGGGTCACAAAGAGTTGAACATGTCTGAAATGACTAAGCAACAATGTATGTAGAAAAATTCAGAAATGATGCTCAAATATTCAAGATGCACCAAAAGAAAGATCCAGGAAGATTAAGCTTCCATCCAGTGAATTAGCGTGCAGAGGATCATAGAAGCTGAGCTGAAAGGCATCTCGGAGGACCATCTTTTCTAATCCCTTCATTTTATAGATGAGACTGGATATTTCACCATATTATTCAATAGTTATCTTAAAATATTTTACCCATGATCAAAACAGAATTGATGAATCTGCTCTCAAAGCCTGCTGTTTTCTGGACCTTTGTAAATGGAATGCTGCAGTGCCCTTTGGGACAGTGGTTAAATCTCACAGAATTTAATGGGACTCATTGGGGACCCCTCTGAGAAGTGCACCAGTGGGATTCCATACCTCTGGGTCTCTATTTACTTCTGAATGCCTCTGTCTCTGATTCTTTCTCTAGTCTGTCTCCATCTGTCTCTGTATCTTTCTCTTCCACCCCAAGTCCTGAATTCCTACCCACTGACCTGTGTCCTTAGGGCATGCTCCCTTCTAATCCTCCAGCACAATTATACTCCCCAAAGTAATAAAACACCAAAAGCAATTAAAAATGGACCCTGAAGGGTAATTCTGAAAACCTCAGCTAATCTATCAGGTAATAGACACTCAGACACTGGACCTGGGAGGCCTTGATTAAATGATGCCAATGAGAGGCTTATTGTGACAAGGGTGAATGGGAAGCCCATTCCTGGGGATTCCGCCACTCTCCCTCATCACACATTGCCTCATTAGCCAGGTGCTGCTGGATGGATGCTCCATCCGCGGTTCTCTATCTATGCTTTCCATATAATTAAAACACTTCCCTTGGACATATTGGCTTCCCTTTATCTACACACACACACACACACACACATACACACACACACAAATTCTCTTTTGCCAACAGTTCACATGTGTGTGTATATGTGTGTGTTTGTGTGTGTGTGTGTGGTTGTATGTGTGTATGTAATCCTACTTTGCAGCAGTCAGCAAGCATTTGATTGTTAGTTGGAAAAGTTCTGATTTACAAATGTACAGGAAGACACTGCCCACTAATTATCCCTGACGATCAAAACACTTTAGAGTTGTTTTGAACATACAGTTTGGGGAAGCTGTGTTCCTTCAGAAGCAAGAATAACGCCCAACACATTTACCACTTCTTACTTCAAAGCACTTCAGTAACATCAACTAATTAACAAGATTACATATTGAGTAGACTACACATATGTCATATCATATTATTGTTCAATATGAACACAGTTTAAAAATGCATTATTTGCGTACACAGAAATGATTCTTTTCTCCTCTGTTCAAATGACAAATCATGGTTCCATATCTTATTAGAAGACAGCTAAGTAGCATAGTGGATAGAGTTATGATGTTCTGGGTTCAAATTCTGGCTCTGAGAACCTAGAGAGAAAGCTTAGTCTCTCATTGGCCTCAGAGAGTTTTCTGAGAATCTAAATCAGAAGCTAGTAGCCAATCTATTTCAGTGTTGGGGGGTGGAGGTGAGAAAGAGTCCAAACTGGAGTTGACAACTGGTATAGATTCTCATCAATAAATTTTCCACATATTTGGGAGAAGAATGATGCACTTCAGTGAAAGGAAAAGGCGCTCCCTCTATAATACAATATAATAAGAGAATATAATTCATTTGTCCTAGACTTGTGGTATCATTGGACTAGAGATTGCTTAATGAAAAATCTCCCTTTGTCAATGCAGATACTCACCTGCTGAAATCTTGGAGAATTGATTGGGGGCCCTGAGATGATGAGTGATTTGCCTAGATCCTAGTGGCTCCTTATAAATAAAATATAATTTGCATTCCCTTGATATAAATATGGCATGGCAAAGCAGAAAGTGAGCTGGGCCTAGAATAAGAAACAGGTGGCTCCGACCCCCAAATGGCCACACACTGGCATTTGTTATAGTAGTGCCCAGGGCACCTCTCCAAGACTGTCTCTGTGGGGAAGAAGCTGATCGGCATTGGAAGCATGGATTCCTCCACAGTAGCTGCCTCTACTGAAGGAATCACAGGTCCATATATTCCATCTCTACATCTAGATAGATGCACATGCCACTATGTACTTTTGGACAAAGTGGCACCATGAACAGAGAGATGGTTTTCCAGGCAAGAAGATGGAGTTCAGGTTTTGTGCTTTGATACACATTGGCTGTGCGACCCTGCTCAAGTCATTTAACCTCTTAACTTTCCAGGTAACTCTCTAAACCTGGAGTTTACAGAGATGGCCCCAGTCATTTATTACTAGAAGACATTCTTTGTGGAAGTTTCATATTAGATATCAAATCATGGAGACTGACAGTGAAAATAGGAGGTCCTAGACATTGGAAGACACTATATGTGCTCTGAATCTCAAACTCTTTTTAAAGCACAGTTCTGACCATATGGCCTGCTTTATTCAGGAAACTCCTGCAACTCCTTATCTCTTACATGATCCAATTTAGAATCCTCCACTTAGTGTTTGGAGTCATTCATATTCTGGCCCCTTCCCATCTTTCCAGTTTCTTGCACTTTACTACACTTCACATACCCTGCACTCTGGAGCCACTGACCTCCTGCTGCTCCATATCATAGGTCATCTCCAACTTCTAAGCATTTTTCAGGCTCTATTAAAAACCTCCAATGTTCTCCCTCCTTATCTACCCCTCCTGGCCACCTTTCATTTTCAGTCAAGATTCTATCTTTTGCAAGACGCCTTGCTCAGTCCTTCTTAATTATCAGATATGTATCTTGTTACTACATAGTTACTACACAGTTGTTCACATGCAATCTCCCTTCCATTAGACTGTGAACTCTTGGAGGGCAGAGACTGTCTTTTCCTCTCTTTCCATCCCCAACACTCACCTCAGTTTCTGGCAATATTAGGCAATTCACAGAGGCTAGTTGACAGACTTACTGACTGTCGGCAGGTCATGCAGAACATGCACAGATGTGCTTCATCTAGTCTGAATTCAATACCCAGAGTTTTGGGGAGCCGATTCCTAGCCATAAATGAAAAAAGGGGCTAGGCCCAGCTGATGATGAAAAGTATTTTGGTAGACTAACAAATCAGGACAGATGGCTCAGTGTAGCTTGAGATCTCAGGAAATCTGCACACAAAGGTTTTAGCAAATGATCTCTCACAGTTTTGCCTGGTGGCTTCTGGGGGAGGAAGATAGTTGAGATCTCCAAGAAGCAGAGCAGGTCATATTCCCTCATATGGCCACAACATAGCGAGGAACGCATGGTAGCCCTGTTTCTAAGTGTCACTCTGTGTGTTTATTCTTTGTTCATTTAGGTGAATGGGGGTCTGGAGATGGAATTGACTAGGTTATGCCCTTTTGAGGTTCTGAAGGTCAGAAGAGTCATCAAGAGGTGTCCTAAGTAATGGACTTCATTACAAGGAGCTGGTCATTATGGCAACTAAGTCCACTGAGAAGTCAGCTTAGCAACCAAGAGACCAATCACCCAGCCCAACAAGGAATCGTTTAATTGTCTGATCAACTACAAGGAGCCAACTGAATTAAGAAAGGTAGCAAACTTGGTGGAGAATCTAGGAAAAGAGGGGCAAAGGAAAGACTCCTAAGGTTTGGAGTCACTAAGCGCCGGACCAGCTACACATTTTTTTTTTTTTCATTTGTGTGTCATTACCTTTAATGTTGCAGAAATTGTGTATTTGTGAGAGGAGAGTGGTCCTGCAGGTTAAGAGGTGCTTTATGAATTGTCTTTGTTATAACAGCTCAGTAAATTTTATTTTATAAAATCTGATTGACGTGAACTGGTTGATCAGGATTCTGAGACCATGCTAGATATGACCTTCTGAGAGATTATATTAAAATCATAATCTCTCAGGGATATCCCAAAGTTCCTGATGAGAGGAAGAGTCAGAATCCTCAGGAAATCCAATATGGCAGAGTGAATTGAGAGTAAGAAATTGGGTTTAGCAGACAGATCCCAAGAGGGAGGTCTTCTTTCTCCATGACTTTCAACCCCAAACCCAATAGATCATAAGCTTCCAGAGTGCAAAAGGGCACCTAGGTGGAGCAGTGGATAGAGTGCTGGTCTTGGAGTCAAGAAGACTCATCTCTGTGAGTTTAAATCTGGTTTAAGACAATTATCAGATGTGTGACCTTGAGCAAGTCACTTAACCCTGTTTTTGCCTCAGTTTCCTCATCTGTAAAATGAGTTGTAGAAAAGAAATGGCAAATCGCTTCAGAATTTTTGCCAAAACAAAAACAAAAACAAAACCTCACATAGAGAATAGTCTAGGGGGTCACAAAGGGTCAGACATAACCAAACAATTGAACAACAACTGAGGGTTTTTCTTCCCCCACTTTTTTTTATCCATAGTACCTAATACAATGACTTCCCTATTGTAGGTACTAAATAAATGGTTGTTGAGTCATTAATTTTCATTGTGCAGATGTGGAAATGAGGGTGTGAGAGAATGGATAGCATTGACCCCTTGTGCGGTGAGTCTGTATCTGAACAATGACTCCAAACCAGCCCATCATCTCTATCTCTGGCATCTTTCCACCGAACCAACCATCCGTGAGGCTGTTGGATTTTAACATGCCAAGCAGATGGGAGCAGGTGCAATAGTGGGAGGAGTGGTGGTCCCCTCCCAGAGTAACTTCGATTTTCTTGATGATTCAGAGCCAATTTTTGGTAGGGGCCAGTTCAGTTGGAGTTGTAAAATATTCTGCCTCACATTTCTAAATCTTAGATTAACATGCATCTCGCATTCCATACTTTAATTAGGGGTACAACTTCTGATGTGATTTAAGGTTAACTTAGCTTTCTGTGAATTCTAAAATCAAGGAAATTCCAAGTCAGTCAGGCAACCTCAACTATAACTTTTTAAAAAAAATTCTTTCTTGGATGAATACTAGAGCTCTTAAATTACAGTCCGTGAATGGAGGGGGAACATACTCAGTACTCTTAGAATTTTAAAAATCAAAGAACATACCTTTCCAGGCTACTGTAGGGATCAATTCTATCTAAGTAGTAGGAAGGTCAAACAAGGAATTGTGTTTATCTTAGAACTCGGAGTTTGAGTCAAAAGTAAGGAGATGCTAAGGAAAAACAAGCAGAATAAATAGGCCGCTGGGAATCCATCAAAGGTTTGGGTTTATTTTCAAGCTTTTAACTCAGCAGAGAGGGAGAAAGCTTAGCTTGGTGGGGAGAGGCTCTACTTGGAGGCAGGGACACCTGGGTTTCACACTAGCCACCCACATAGACCTGCTATGTGATATCACTTGAGAAACTCTCTTAACCTGACAGTGTCCTGGGGATTTCTCTAAGAATGGGTGTTTCAGATACTGATCTGGATCTGGGGAGGCAGTTTGCACATAGAGACTTCCTCCTTGGATGAAATCACAGATCTGTATACTTCTCTCCCCATCCCTCTTTAAAAAAATCACAAGACGCCAGCGGAAAAGGATATTCAATTATGGTATGCTGTGAAAGAATATCCCAAAGACAATTCAAAACAAATTCTCCCTGAACTCGACTGGATTCTTAATTAAAGTAGTCAACATCATGTAGTAGATAAAGCACTGAAATTAGAGTTGAGAAGACAGATTCAAACTGTACCTCACACACTTATTAAATGTATCACCTGGAGGAGTGACGGCCTCTCCCAGTCTCAGTTTCTTCATCTGAAAAATGGGAACAAAATGTACCCATCTCCCAGGGCTATTAAGAACAAAGAAATAATGTATGTAAAGTGCATTCCAACAATATAGCACTGTGTAAATTGGAGATATAACTGTAATATGACATGATCTGTATGCATTTGTTCTAAAGCCTTCAAGCCTAATCCTGCATATGAAAAGCTACAGGCCACACAGTTTGGGTCTCATTCATTTTACAACCTGTCTTCTCTCTTGAGAGATGTACTAGCATTTTCAAGGTAAGAAAGCCACAATCTTCTAGTCTCTCAATCTTTTTTTTTCCCCCAAACTAGCAACAATGGGAGCATATTTCAAATGATCTCAGTTTAATCCCAGGGGCACTATATTAGTCCCTAAGGCATTTTTGGTTCCCTCTTCTTTGGACTTGGAGAGTCTATCTCAGGAAAAAATAAGTTATTCATTTAGTCATGATGGCTCTGAACCCCTGTTAGGAAAAATACCTAATGTTCTGATTACCTTCACATTAAGATTTATCTCTTACTTACGCTGGCATCTTTGTGGTTGAGGTAAAATTTGTTTAATGGACATGAGGGAGGGAATTAGGAGGAGGGCTGGACTGTTGTGAGGACTTCCCTTGGCCCGGTCTTCTGACCTGAGTAGCTTGTCCTGGCCTCTCTTTGATGAGAATTCTCCTTATCTACCACATCTTCAGAGGGATGTCCTGGGACTTCCACCACGCTGGCTCCAGTCACTCAAACAATGTCATTCAAAATACTTTGGTAACGTATGTAGGACCCCCTGCATTGTGACCAACTCCCCTTGTCCTCGCCAAACATTATTATTATCAAATTCACTATGATTTAAAGGACTTTTCCATGCAGGGCATGAAGAATAAAGCAATCACCCCACCCATTCAAGAGTCATAGACTTGAGTGGGAAGGCCCTTCAGGTTCATCCTTTAATCTTCCTCATTTTATCCATAAGAAATCCCTTTATTTGATTTATTACCAATAGGATATGAAACGGACTTGTGTTCTGACCTCCTTGCTAAGTGCTATCGTATTGCAGCTTTGTAGGACAGGACCACACCACTTCTCCTCCTTCTGGCCAGTTACATGGACTCTGGCTTTTCTCTTTGGTTTTTATATAAGCAAATGGTCCACACTCCAGACAAGTCCGAGCTGCCAGGGCCACTGCCTTCATATTCCTGTTGCTCTTGGGTCGTGGCCAATGGAGAAGGGAAGAACAGAATCAATATATGTTTTAAATTACACATCTAATTGGTTTGTGTTTTGGTGCCTAATTACTCCCCTTGAAATGCATGAATGGAATTAAAATGTCCAAATTGTTTTCTTTAATTTTTTCCGTGCATTTCAGAGGGAGGAATTAACCTCCCCATTCTACGTTGGTTGTATTTATAATATTAAAAACAGAGTATCCAATTTCTTCGTTATTTCTGCTATGGGGATTGCAAACACACATGGTGTCTAATGAAAGGCTTTACTTTTGCAAAGTCACAAAATAGGAGCCTTAGAAATCAGGTTAGGGAGGCGTTCCCAGGTTGCTGCCTCAATCTTCTGGGAAACATCATTTTTTTTTTCCCTTGTTGTCCCTCTTAGCACATGAAAAGAAGCTGACAGGGTCTCAGCAAAGAAAACATGGAGATTGTCACCCAGTAACAAAAGAAACTTTGTTATTAAGTGACTAGGCACCTAGCTCAAGAGGAGAACCCTTATGGATAGAACAGGGATTGGTGACTTGGACATCTTAGTCACATTTTATATTCATCTACCTATCTTGTGCCCTTGCTCAGGACTAGTCCTGGGCCTCAAAGGCTGGGGTTCAGTGGATCCCTCCAAGACCCTGAGGGTTAGAAGGGAAGGCCTTGTTCTCTTTCTTTTATCTCTTTGGCTGAAATCCAGAGCAAACAGTTGCAGATTCCCAGCCCCTTTGAAAATCCTGTCTCCTATATGAGTTCTCAGACAATGTTTCCTAGGAGGACAGGTGTAGGAGACTGTGTATGTATGCATGCATATATCTGCATGCGTGATTCAATTTTGTTAAATGTGTATGTTTTTAAGTTCTGCTTTGTCCAATTCTTTGTCACCTCCAGCTGGTTCTTCTCTAGCTTCCTTTCCCCTGCTACACTGATATTGTCTCAGGAATTTCCTAACAACTTTCAGTTCAAGTGCAATTTTGTTTTATCTTGAGGAAAGTAAGCTAAAAATAGGCCTGACTCGCCAAATATGGCCAGACCTCTGAAGGAAATGTTCTTTGCAGTACTATAGTGCTGAAAAGAGAGTATCTGAAAAAGAAAGATACACTGATTGATAGAGAGAGGTGTGTGTATGTGTGTGTATAGATACATATATGCACACATGCACACGTAAATATGTATGTTGCACACACACAAACATGCATGTGCATGTGTGTGTGCATGTGTACACAGCATGGACACATGCTCTTGCTCACCATATATTATTGCTGTTTTGATTACTGTTCTTTTCGAGGACTTTCATGATCCATGAACCTCCGAAGCACCTACTATTGGCATTATCATCTTTATTTCCCAGATAAATTTTATAATAAAGAAACTATTTTAAAATGAGGAAACTGAGGTCCAGGGCTAGTGACTTGTTCCTGGTCATGGGAAGCGTTGGTGGATTCAAACTCAGGGCTTCCTTACGCCAGTTCTATTCACAAGACTTTGGGGCATCAATAGAGTTTCTTGATCTATAGAAAATGAGAATGACACAGAAACTTGATTTTTTCCTAATGGTAAAAAAGATGGCTACTGATTCATTTATAAATCACGTGCTACCAAATTCACAATACACATTTTATAGCTACGAAGTCAACATTGGAGCTCCACACAAAAAGAAGAGAGATGGGCTTTCTTGGTGCAGAGTTACGGTGTACAGAGTCAGGGTGCCCAAACCCTCTCTATGCCACCTACTACGGGTGTGAAATGGGGAGCCACTGACTGTCAATTTCAACAGCATTTGCCTGCCTAAATGCTCTCTGAAGTTCCCTCCAGCTTCAAATTGAATCTAAGAAAACAAACAAGACTTCTGCATCGCTCCCTGCTTCTTGTATTTGCCATGGACCATTTCAAGCTTGATCCTTGATGATCTCCTGTGCTCTTTTACTATCAGCAGAATTTGGATGGAAACTGGGACTTGACAAGAATCTTTTTTACTTTCTCCACCATTACAATATCTGGCTAGAAAAATTTATAATAAAATTTTTACAAAGATCATCTTCATGAAATAGCAAAAATTGCTTTTGGGAAATTATAACATCAATAATTTACTTTCATGTCAACAACATTTCCCAAATAATCACATTCTGGAACCCACAGATATACTGTTACCTTGGTGGCTTTCCCAAAATACACAGTTAAACATTATGAGACAAAGGATAGATCTGGAGACTGATAAGTCATTTAAATAGATAACTCCTTGTTTAATTAGAGATTTATCATCTTAACTAGCCATACTATAGCTCTGAATTAGTTTTCCAGGGTTTGCAGAATTAAAGATGGTAAAAATTGATGAACCTTAGCTGTATTCTCCCCCTGAAGGGTACAAACTTTTATTACATTTCAGATGCAAAATGCAATTAGCCCCTAACCTCCCAATGTTAATCTCCCTGACTTAAGCTTCAGTGTGTCTGCTTGTCTAGAAACTTTTAATGAAAGATCTATGTCTTTTATAGCTGATTTTAATAACCTCTTTATTTGCATCTCTGGCCTTGTTAAGAGGAAGAGTTAATACGATAAGCTCTTGGATTACAGTAAAGTTTCTTTAAAAAAGTCTCAAATAAATACAATTTGGTGACAATCAGTTTGAAAAGCTTAAGCTAGGAATCACACCTTACTGGAGTTGGGCATCAACAATGAACAAGATTTTCTTGTAAAATTGAGTTTTGAAAGTTCTTGAGTCATAAATGAAAGTAGATGCCTCACTGCTGAAAGATCAGCACCTGGGTTTTCTCTTTTGGGCTATAGTTGGACTGATTAGGATGGGTTACTTTGATACAAGTGACTAAGGAACATCTGTACTTTCTGGCTGAATTGATCGCTGTGGCTTGAAAATTAAATCTCAGCCACAGGATTCATAGCAAATTCTGCGTATTCAGTTCAAATGGTATGTGGGGGGAATGTATAGGTATGTGTGTATGTTCATGTATACATATGTGTGTGCATAATACATACACATACATCTATTTGTATATACATAAATAGCTTTATATATATCATATTTCTATACATACATGTGTGTATACACATGCAAACACATGTGTCCTTATATATGCATATCTAGGTATATGTATACCCATGTATATATGTATACATAGGGCTTCTAAAGTAGACTGAGGTGTCTGATATTTTAATATCTATGGGTGTCTATGGATCTCTTTCACTCCAGGCTCGTATCCAAGATGGATATTTTTTTGTCTTGTAATGATGAGGGGGTTATGCTTGAAAACAAATAAGGAAACCAGACTTTAAAAAACCTATTTGGTAAAGACAAGTTAGCCAGCTTTGATCTCTCTCTCTTTCTCTCCCTATGTCTCTCTCTCTCTCTCTCTCTCTCTCTCTCTCTCTCTCTCTCTCTCTCTCTCTCTCTCTCTCCCCCCCCTGGCCTGAGATGATGACCTAAACTTGTTCTATCAACAAGACACAGAGTACTATGAACTCAGTGAAGCTATCTGTCACTGTCCCATGGATAGTTGACCTCTGGTAATTATTTGAGCGTAAAATATTTGTAAAATCAGACCCTGGGAATTGATGGGAACTGAATGTATTTTGAGCAATTACCATGCGTGGTGGTGCTTTTCAGCAGACTTCCAAACTCAAAATCATTGCTAGGGCCACCAAATGCAAGTCTCGTTCCAGGATGATTGGCATGAGAGCACCTTCTATCACATTCTAGCTAACTAAAACACATTTATCCCGAACCACCTTAAAAAACAACCCAGCTTCCACATGGCGAGGAGTTTGGCAAATAAAGACCAAGCAACAGCAATGAAAAAAACATTGTTGTTTCTCAGTCGTCTTTCAGATATTTAAAACCCTCTTTGAGGTTTTCTTGGCAAAGATACTGGAGTGTTGGCCATTTCCTTTACCAGCCCATTTTAAAGATGAAGAAACTGAAGCAAATAAGATTAAATGACTTGCTCAAGGTCACCCAGCTAGGGAGTGCAGAGGCCAGATTAGAAACCAGGAAGAGTCTTCCAGACTCCAGGCTCTGTGCCCTAGGTACGGTGGTGTCCCTAGCAGCCCTAGAGGGAAAAAAGAAATGGTTATCAAAAAGGCTCTCAAGATTAAGGAAATTTGGACCCCTGAGACAACAAAGAACCTAAAAGGTATCCTAGAAGGCTTCCAGCTCAACTTGCTCACTTGTCAGATGAAGCCATTGGGGTTTGCGTGATCAAGTGACTTTCACAATATCTTAGGAGCACGCCTCTTCTTAAAGCACATCGATAACAAAGGCACTCTTCCTGTGGAGAGTAAGTCCTGAATAAAACCCTCCTTACCAACTTCCTGTCATTCTAGTAGAACAGAAAACACACAGCAAATTTTCCTCACAGTCACAAGCGTTAGAATTGGAAAGGAGCTTAGTGCCCAGTTCCTATGACCTATACATACCTAAAAAGAAATCTCCACTCTGGTGTACCCATGGAGTGGCCTTCTGTTCTCTGTGTGAAGACTCTCAAAGAGAGAGTATCCCAGTTTTACCCCAAACAACTCATCCCCTCTTCAATCTGACATGTATTTCTTAAGAGGTTCACGCACACATCAAGACTTCAATTGTGATGTCATTGGTCCACTTCAGGAACGAGGGATTGATGACCACAGCAACAACACCAACAACCACGTGGGAAACGGAATCTGCCTGCCCAATGCCTCATTATTGGAGGGCACTACTAAGCTGCTGGGATCAGAAATCCATTGGCGCACCTTAGATCCTGCCAGACCCTAGAACTGGCGGTGTTGTCATTGCTCATTCTCCACATTGTGCACAAACAAAGGAATCTAAATCAATTAGCATTGTGTCTCCAGTGCCTTTTAACATCAAATGCATTTGGCCCGCTGAACAAAGCTATTGACTTGAGCATCACCCAAAGGAAAATGGGGACATGGAGGATGAGGAGAAAACACAATGCAGATGAGGCCTTGTGAAGGAGAAGCAGTCTGAAAGATGCTCCATGATGTTTGGCATGCATCAAATATGCCAGAGTGAAAATTACAGAATGCAGACTTTGTGAGAGCTAGTGGCCCCCAGTTCATTCATACCAATGACATCCTGGTTAAGAGAAATCAAGGCTTTTGTGCTTTCAGACTGTATGTTATGGCAAACTTATAACAGAAAATGGGTGATCAAGGGTGAGCAAGAAGGGGTGGGTTATGATCTGTATTGTAGCAGTGAGTGCCCATATGGATGAGATTCCAGATCCATTGGAGCAGCCATAATAACGGCTAGCTTTCTGTAGCGCTCTAAGGCTGGCAAAGCCATCCATTTCCAAGGATGAGATTCTAGAGGAGGGTTATTGGATTTGAAGTTGATGTGAAGGGAGCCCTGGTCTATAACTCCTCTAAACACCACACACACAAGAAGGAGCATTCTGTGCGTACCCTGGAATGGATGGGAGTTCTATCAGTCCATAGCGGCAGTAGTCGTAAGTTGAAGGAAAATGGTGGAGTTTGCTGAAAACATTGAACAATGGCTCAAAGATGGATGGGAAGCAGCACGGTATAGCAGAGTACGAAGATTCGGTTTGTGCTTAGAAAGCCAGGAGGCTGCATAGAGAATGGAATACTGACATTGGAGTTACCAAGTCCTAAATCTGAATGACTCCCCCACCCTCTCCCCCCAGATGTGTCACCTCGGACAAATTTCTTAGCCTATCTGGGCCTCAGTTTACTTATGTGAAAAAATAAACAAATTGCACTAGATGATCTCTCAGGTCCCTTTAGCTTTAGATCTATGATTCTGTAATAACATTTAGCTTCTCCAAGACACAACCTTCACATCTATAAAATGGAAGTGTTAACGTAAATGACCCATAGGGCCATTTTCAGGTCAGAGCCTGGAATCCTCCCAGACTGTTCTGCATAGACTTTTGTTGCTGTTGCTTTCCTTGCCAGAAATAGAGACGTTTAAAATGAAGCCTCTACTCTTGTCTGAACTCTCACTAGGAGGCAGAATTAATCCTGGGAATTTCTTAAAATAAAAAATAACCAACACGATCATTTCCATTGTAAGAGTTTTCCTTCTTCTGGATGCAATCTGCAATAGGAGGTAAGTAGGGGACAATTTTTTTACATACAACAATGAAAGCTTGAAGGCAAGGCAAAACTACCTTCTCAAGCCTGGTACTCAGCTAGCCTGTTGGAGGTCATACAGGGAGGAGGGAGGAGCACCCTTACTCCCAGCCTGCCATAGAAGAGACATCCACAGTGCTTTAGTGTTGGGGTCCATTCATCGCAGCTTATATTCTCTCTGAAAAGGCTGAATATTGAGAGGGTCTCCTTCATAAGATGCAGCATCAACTAAGTGCTCGATTTAATATGATCATCACTGTGTTCCATTCTGGAATATAATGCTGCTGATAACAGTAGATGAAACTGCTTTACAGACTCAATTTCAGTTTTAAGAATAAATCAGGGTTTGAATTTTCTAAATTTCCCTGTACCTAAACAAGAAAAGACCCATGAGGTCAGATCATTTGCTCCTTCCTTCAGATGGCTGTACAGGGCTCTGTTCGCCAGAGGAAGGGAACTCTCAGGAGAACAAAGGAAATAGCAAATTGGTTAAGGTATGGATGCCAAATTTCTTTTTTGCAAGAATCAGAGATTTCTATCACAGTTGACAATGCCTGCGCAGTCTTTTGGAAAGAACATGCTGGCTTCCCCCTCTTTCTTATTAGTTATTAAAAAATAAACTCCCCAAATACCAATCCTGGGCACAGTCAACCCCAGAAAGGAAGCCTCGAATCTCTCTGCATAAAGCTTCACTAAGACTCCTTCCTCTTCAGGGCTTTGTTAGTTCACCAATAACCAAGGTAAGATAAACTCTGACTCAACAAGTAATACATTGCTAAGCTCTGTGTAGAGCCCTCTATGGTTCAGCAAGCTGGAAATCAAACCAAAAGGAGGCAGCCTTCAATGCATGCCTTCCTTTAAGCTTACCCCATTCCTCCATCATCTGGCTTCCCACAAAGGCATTCTTGTCTTTTTAGAGGACTGGGTTTATGTAAATATTTTACTAAGAAAGGATCCTTTTTTTTTTTTCATGCATCTATGCATCCAAATGGCTAATATGCCCTTGAAAAAGAAAAAAAGAAAGCTACTACTGAAATTTGTCTTTTAGGTAGCAGGATGTTGTTTCCTAAGAATAGCTAGAACTAACTTATGTTGATAATAGTACCTTTAATTTTACAATGATTATTTCCAGCTGTAACTTCAGGTGATGTTCCCAACAGCCCAGGGAATAAGAAAATGGAGGTCCGGATCATTGTCTCCATTTGGGAGAGGACAAAGCTAAGGCTCAGTGTCTCGCTCTAAGTCACAGAGCTGGTAGGTCTGAGAATAGACAATGATTCTTCCTGTTCGGTGGTAGTAATAATGGGAACTTAGATCTTCACATGGAAGAGACATTAAAATTCATCTCTGAAATCGAAGCCCTTTGCTTAAAGGTGAGGAGAGAGAAGTTCATTTGATTAAGGCAGAGGTTGCCACAGAGGCAATATTTTGTTCTTGACTAAAGAGAAGCAAGCACAATCAGCAGGTCAGTGAGTGGTGCTTAGGCTAGCAAAGAACCAGTCAAGGTTTGGGAGCTCCCATCTAAGGACACCTTGAGGAGGCAGAACAATTTGCTCTTCACAGGCTTGTAGCCTGCCTTTTCAGGTGCCTTAGAATGAAGTATTTCAATGATGTTTTAGCTCCTAGTTATATCTTTTAGTAGATGGGATCCAGTCTATGCCCTTTGCAATTAATTTTAGGACAGGGGAATGCCACCCTTTTCCCTTGAATCATGGCATAAGATCATAGATTTAGAACTGGATGGAACCAAGCGCACATCAAGAATGAAACCCTTTTTTTTCCAGAAGTGGAAACTGAGGAATAGAGAAGTTCAGTGACTTGCCTGAGGATGTGTGGTATCTGCTTTGAGCTTGGGTTTTCCTGACTCTAAGGTCAACAATTTGTCCACTACTTCAATCCTGCTGAGCAGGGCAAGAAAAAAACTTTAGTTGAGTATTCGCAGTTTGAGAAGAGTATGATTCATGCCAGAGATCCAGCCTACATTTAAAATACTAAATATATGAAAGTGCTAACGATCAAATGAATAAATTAGAGGATAATCAGAGTTCGCATTTATCTGGTGGTTCACGTTTATTACATAAACATTCCTCCGTTTACTAAAAGATTCATCATAAGATCTTTTAAATATAAGGGTTTCCTTATCCATTTCATGTGGAGCTCAACTTGTCCACAACCTTAGAGGAAAACGGTAATTCTGCCAAATGAAGAATATCCTGGCTCTTGAGAAAGGCAGAAAGAAGCCCTCAAGTCTGAAGACCTGAATCCTCTTCTGATACTATCTATGTGACCTTGACCAAGTCATCGAAAAAAAAAAGTAGACAGCAGCATGTACATGTTTCTACGTGTTCTGTGAGGGTCCCACCAGCTTGATATCTCTGACCCTGACACAACCATGGTAGGCTGGATTTAAAAGTAAAAAAAAAAAAAAAAAAAATTGTCTCTATTTTTTATCTCAGTTGACTGCCTGAACCTGTCTGTGATATATACAGTGATAATGTCATTATGCTTATTTTACAGAAGAGAAAAAAACATTTAGAGAAATGAAAGTCACTTAACTAAATCACACAGCTAAAAATGGAGCTAGGATTCGAACCCCAGAGTTTATATTCTTTTCTCAGTAGACCACTCTGCCTACCTACTTCTGAGTGAACTCAATCAGAGCCCACGCTTTGATTTTCCCAAATGCATTGGAGCATAACAGGTAAAACAATGAGTGAACTCACATGGGAGGAGTCAGTTCAGATTAGATTCTAAACCTGGACTCCAAAAACTATGCAATGGTAGCTTGAATGGAAATCATACTTTATAACAGAATTGAAATCAAGGCAGTCAAAATGTTATTACTCCCATTTTGTAGATGAGCACATAGAGGCTATACCATATAAAGTAGTTTGCCTGAGATGACTTTGCTGGAACATTTCAGTGCTGAGGCTAGAACTCAGGCTTCCTAGCTAGAAGACAGGATGCCATTTTGCTCCACCCGAGCATGAGGGATCTTACTGGATGATCTGCAAAGAATTTCTACTTCTAAATATTGAGTCCCTCATTCTTTGTAGCCCAGAAGCAATTCAGAGCTCCTTTCCTATTTCCCAGTAGACTATCTAAAAAGAAAAGAAATGATATATATCCTTGCAGCAAAATTTGGTGAGGGAACCGCATGTTCTGCAAACAGGAGAAAGACCAATTTGATTTGGAAGCCAAATTACATACCTTTTAATTTGGGGATCTAAGCTCCACTCATGAATCTTTCATGTTTTGTAATCTACTGTACATTAGAGATTGAAATTTTGTTGTGGCATAACAGTATCTGTATATGTTCAATTTCCATTACTCTTAATGAGAGTTCAGCTCAAACCGTCTGTTAAAAATCCCACAGTCGGTGCTGCATTTTGATTTTATGAAAAGATGAGCTGCATATCTTGTCATACTTGGAGCACCAAGCAACAGATAACGTGAATATTTTAGTGCTCTTCCCAGTTCTTACCCTGGGAGAAAAAAAATAGATTCGATGTCTACTCCAATTTTGAGAAGGGTGAATTATTCCATTTGGAAGACTTTGGAGATAAGGTAACACAATTTACAGAAAATTTATCGGCTTCGAGTGTGACTGGAACTGGAGTTTTACAAGGAGCGATTGTCCTAATCTGGGCTAAGTTTGTCATTTGTGATGTCCACTGTAATGAGAAATATCGTTGATGACACAGGATTTTTCCAGGCTGCTCTATTGGACAGGGCTGCTGATGTTACTGAGAAGCAATGGGATCACACAACATATGCTTCACATAAAATGTGAAAGCTTTTTGACCTATTGAAGACATGGGATGGATGGCTGGCATCCATTGTGAAAAACTGGCTGCTCAAAGCCAGATACCTAGGCTCGCCTTAGGCTTCATTCATTTTAGAGCATGAGACAGGCACTTTCCAATGAGGAGGAACCACAGCACTTTGCCTTTGTATTGGCCATCGGCATAGTTTGGCAGTCAATTTCGAGGGCATGATGGGTTAAAGCAGTAATTATCATTTAGGATTTTTCAATTCAGAAGCCATTTCTATTTGAAAAGCATCTCTGTCTGGTGGTAACAGTCATAACATGTTGTAGGAGTGAGAATAGTAACTCTGAAATCAGAGGGCCTGTGTTCAAATCCCAGATCTCCCAATTACCAACAGTGTAATAGGATTAAGGTATTTCAACCCAATGATGTTCAATTAGGTTTTCTTTGTTCTTTTCCGTCTTGTCTGACTCTTCATGACCGCATCTGATGCTTTCTTGGCAAAGATACTGGAGTGACTTGTAATTTCCTTAACCAGTTCATTTTACAGATGAAGAAACTGATACAAACAGGGTTAAGTGATTTATCTCAGGTCATACAGCTAGTGTGTGTCTGAGGCTTTGGACTCAGTTTACCCCATTATAAAGTAAGAGGCCTGTATTAGATAACATACAAGATTCCTTCTAGCACTGAGACTAGGATATCTGAAGGGGAGGATGGATGATTGCTGAACTTGGATTAAGGAAGTTAGCCTCGAATCTTAGCTCCGCTATTCTTATTCTTATTCTTATTATTAATTTGTTTAACCAAACAATCAAAGACAAGTAAGTCTGCTTGATTTTTCTCATCTGTAAAATGGGGATGATACTACTGTATTACCTCACACCATGATAACATCAATTAAAAAATGTCTTTGGATTTTATAAAGCACTTTGCCTCCATTTACCCACTAGAAATCCCCCAAAACCCAGGGAGAGAAGCACTTCTCTCTTCTACAAAGAAAACTGAGGCTCAGAGATTTCCAGGGCCTTGCTCATGATGACACAGCTACTAAGTGTCATGGGTCATATTTTACCCTAAGTTCTCCTGACTCCGCCTTGAGCAGATACCACTTGAGGAAAGAGACTCAGTAGACTTTGAGCACTAGACAAGTGGGCACCGACATTCTTCGGTAGATTCCAGGATGTAATTTCATGTTCTGAATCTGATGCAGAAAACAGTGAGTGATTTGTTTTGTTTTGCTGTCTTTATAAGCCCAGCCACTAGCACAGTTCCTTATACATAGTAGGTGCTTAAGTAACATTTGTTGGATGGTTTAGAATCTCTTAGGATCTGAGAGTAACTGTGGGGACTAGTCATTTCCGTATGCACACTCACAGTTGTCTATTTGCAAAGCCTGTGATGGGTTTAGGGAAAACACATTGTGATGAGCAAGGCACATTGGAAATGAACTTCTTGAAGCAGACAGTTTTAAATAATCAGAAGCTTGTTCTATTGGAGAGAGGATCCGTTTAAATAGATTGAAAATGCTGAAACGCAATCAATATCCACCAGTCGTTCTGCATGAATAATTATTCCATAATTTGCTTCAAAGAATTCCCGTCTCCAGAATTCTACTTTAGAATTTGTTTCTTGCCATTCATTTTCTAGGGGAGCTTTTGAATTCTTGAATATTTCATGTGTTGGTGGTTCAATAGGAAAAACATTTGCAGTCCCAGGATCCTGTTTATTTCCATACTTCAAGAAGCTGTGATTTCTTTCATGAAGGTATTCCCTCCACCAAAGGAGATCGTCGCCCTGACATTCCTTAATTGAGAGTCTTTCTGCCCTCTCACTGGATAGTTTTCCCCATCACTATTATCTCTCCTCAGTAGATAGGATCCACCTTTGCTGAATAATGTTCTCCCTCACTAGATAGCCAGGCAGCTAGACAGCAGAGCGGAGAGATTGCTGTGCTTGGAGTCAGGGAGATTTGAATTCACATTTGTCCTCAGACACTAGCTGGGGGACCATGGGCAAATCATTCAACTTTTATCAGCCCCGGTTTCCTCCCCCATAAAATGGAGAATAAAAGGTAATATCAGCATTTATGTTCCAGGGTTATTACAAGGACAAAATGCGATCATATCTGTAAAGCGTTTGGAAAACCTTAGACACAACGGAATGCCAGGGATTTTTAGGAGGCAGCGAGATGACAAGAGTGGGCAGGGAAAGCAAATGGAGCCAGGAAGCCGGAGCTCAAATCCAGCCTCAGAGATTCAGTAGTGTCCTACCCTGGCCAAATCCCTGAACTCCTGTTTGCCTCAGTCTTCTCATCTGTACAATGGGGATACTGTTAGTACGTGCGTTTCAAAGTTGATGTGAATATCACGTGAGATAATGTCCGTAAAGGGCTTTATGCACTTTAAGAAGCTGTATAAATTTTAGTCACTATTGTTGTCATTGTTATTATTTTTGTTATTTCACACTCCCAAGTAAGCCAACCATCAATCCATAACTACACAAGAAAAAATAATCAATCGGTCGGGGATCCTGTTGAGGAGCCTCTACAGTGAGTAGAGCGGCCCTGGCGCCCACGTGGAGGTTCCCGCGGCTCTTCGGGACCTCCAGTCTTCACACCCCCCGCCCCAGACTGGGTGTCCCTGTCTTACCCGCACTGGAAGCAGAGCCGTCAGGGAGGGGCCCGTGTCACTGTGACGAGCACAGTGACTCTAACCTGCTACTTCTCTAACTCCGGCTGATTCCCTCCCCCTCTCACCACCAAGTGACTCCCGACTCATGTCAGAGCTGGGGTGGACGCCTGATCAGCGCCACAGATTCCACCTCAGAGCTCCTGAGAATAAAAGATGCCCCGTTCTCATCCTCCCCAGCAGCGGAGGGCTACAGACATGTGTGCCACCATGTCCAGCATATTCCAGAATTCTCAATCCACTGTCATAGTTTTCAAGAACCATGAGTTATTTCCACGCTATAGGAAAAATTTGGAGGAAGCCGTTAGAGTAGTTTACAAAAACAGTGATTTTTATGCCTTCAATAGAGTTTTAAACTTTCTTTTAAATTAAGCAAGTATAATTGTGGCACTTAATTTAAAAAATTCATTTTTATATTTAAAAAGTAATAATCCTGATCTTTTATTAATTAACCAGAAAGGTTAAAAACATATTGAAGTAATAAAATGCTGACACACTAGCCTACAAGTATCACAAACAAAATACTAAGGGATTATTTTGTTCCTAGAAAGCATCGGTCCCTTTTTTTTGGAAGAAAAAGGCTTTCTTCTCTTGGAGAAGACTTCACAAATTGCCAATAAAACATATCACATCTCAGTTTTAGTCGGTAATTTAATGGAATTATCTTGGACACTTTTGTTCAGTGTCAATGGAAGAATATTGGTTAAGATAGCATAATATTAATAAAATGAATAACAAGAAAATATGAAAAGAATATAATAATGATGTTGATAGCAAAGGCCACACTGCTGCTTCTGCTTCTCTTCCATGTTTCCTCCCATTTCTGAAGCTCTTTCAGATTTGTGAGCCTCTCACAGTGCTCTGAATTGTCAAGTACCTCTTTCCCATACCACCCTGAGGCCTCTCTTTCCGTCTGACCTGGAGCCCTTTTTTTTTTCAGAAGTAACATTTTATAGAGAGATTTTCAAGGCAAACAGATTGATTAAACCTGTAAGTCGATGCTCTCCAATTCTATCTGAGTTCTGATACCATTTTTTAAAATATGGGAAACGATATGTAAGTGCAATTTTGGGTAGTTTGCTAAAAAGCTTCTCCACCTCATAAACTGACCTGACACTAAAGCCCTTACACAAACACTGTATGACATAGACACTCTCTTCAGTGATACAGATTTCAACCCATTTTTGCCTGCCCGTTTACTTCCCTGTGTTGGCTACCTGGGTTCCTTGACAAGGTACAGGGGACTTTTCTCTCTTCATCTCAACATTTTGAGAACACCAGCAGAGCCCACCAGGCACCTCTACTTGACGCTTGTCTTTTGGATTCTCTATGTCCTTGATGACAACCCCCCGCCCCACCCCAAGTTTATCACTGTAACCACTTAGTGGCCATGTGTTCTGGTCTGTTCATACCCACTCTCTGTCTTTCCATTGCCCTCTGAGCCACACGATCTTGTTACTTTGGAGATTGATAGCCACATACTTTTCGTTAACACAGCTTTGCACCCCTTGAGAGGAAGGGGAATTTGGTAGTGAGGGAAGTCTAATGATCTCATCTGTGTAGGCAGCTCCCTGGGGAACAGACTCCCTTCGCTCCCTCCACCAGTGATGATCTGCGGGTACTTCACAACCTAAGAGTTTTATGGAATTGCCTGGGGCTCTACGAAGTCAAATAACCAGGGTCACCTGTGTCACAGGTGAGATTCGCAGCTGACTCTTTTTGACCACGAAGCTGGTTCTCTACCTATCATGTCACTGGGGATTAAAACAAAGATCTTCTGTTTACATAGGATAATTTGAACCATTTGTTTTCTAGTTTTAAAATTACAGAAAAAAAAATCGAATTTACCTTCTCTCTCTCTTTAGTGCCATAATTGAAAGTTATGTGGTAAAGTATTTATCCTAAAGGTTTTTTTTTCCCCTCAAACACATTGAACCTGGGTAATTAAAAGTAGTCTTTATGAGCAAACAATATATTTACGATATTTTTTTTCTGACCATGAGGGAAAATAAAATTTTATTTCGATCTTGACAGAGGTGAAATGCTGACTTCGAACCTTTTTAAGGCCATTTTCCTCACCTAAGCTCTAACCTTGGCAACACCAATTTCTTCATTATTGTGATTTTGGTGTAAAAATGAACAGATGAAAATTGGCTTCATTGATTAAATATGCTTTAAGCTTTCTGAAGGGTCTCCCATACGTTTTTTTAATTATAGCTTAATGTTTCTTTCCTGTATTCACAAATACATATTTCTCTACTAATGGCTGTTTCCTACTTTTCTTTCTTCCAGTCAGACATAAGCATCTCATTCTAAGACAGCGGCAGTTGGATAGCAAGGTCGATTTAGACATTTAGACATAATTTGGCCATAGAAGTTTGCACAGGCAATGCTACAGCTTTGTAGGGCCTTTCTGGGACCAACTTGCTTGCCATGAGTCAACAAGGTATAACTAACAGTCCATTGGTGACACAATCAGAGGAGTCAAGTTCAAATCCTATGTCTAGGGCTTTGTACAAATCACATGACCTTGCTAAACCACCTAATGTCCCAAATTCCCTAATCTGAAAATAATAGAATTGACCTAAATGGCTTCCAAGGTCCTTGTTAGCACCAGCCTTAACTGAATAAATACAAAGTCAATACAGAATAAACATAAGGTGGTCAGAAAGTGAAGTCATTAGCAGCTAGGGATGGAGGATGGGGGACAAGAAAAGACATCCTGAAGAACATAGTGATTGGGCTAATTGGGGAAAAGGAGGCATTTATGAGAAGAAGATGTGGACAGAGTGCATCCCAGTAATGGGACATGGCCATGAGAATGGCCTGCCATGTAGGGGAAAAAAAAAAAAAAAAGAATGAATGTTGATTCGCAGTCACTGTCCCAGACCCTGTTGACCAGGATGCTTAAGGTCCATAGGACAGACTCTGAAGGCAGAGGTGTTGGGGGTGGTAACTGTACTGGGGAGCGTGATCAGAGAGGAAATCCTTTAGTCTGGGGCTGGGCCAACAGAGGTGTGAGGAAGGGAGAATCGCTGCCTGCTTGGCTAAGCACACTCAGGAGGCCTTTGCCACTGCAGTGATAAGGACTAGGACCAGAAGAAGGTTTGGCTCCTTCTTCACCCCGGCTCTTTCTACTAGAAAAGATGCCTCACAGCAAGAGTTGGAGGAGAGCTGGGTAACCCGCCCCCCCCCACACCTAGAGTTGCAGAAGAGGAACCTTCCTTTTCCTGAAAACAAGTGTTCATTGATTGATTGATTCCTTCTGTGAGGATTTTAAACTGCATACATGTAAACTGAGTTACCTTCAGTACACTGGGATTGGGGGTAACAAGCAATTATTTCTCCACTTTTCTGGAAATGAGTTATCAGACAAGTCAGCTAACCACTCCCCTCCCTACAAGCACCTTAACCTTTGTATGATGAAGTTTCTGACACATGGGTTACATGAAGGTAACACACATCTGGAATCTCTGCTACTGAGAAACTGAGGCTGGTGGTTCACTGGAGCTAGGGAATTCTGCAACCTGTAAGCCAATCAAGCATTCTGTGTCTGCACAAAGTCCAACAGCAATACGGGGAAAGGAAATTACCTGTGTCTGTTTATATGAGCAAGTAACCTATAAACAAAAGAGAATCCTACAGACAAGCCACAGCGGTGCTTACAAGGCAAACGGGGAGCATCTTTCTAGCAGCAATCAAGTGTTTATGAGAACGTCATTCTAAGAAAAAGGTTTGAGGGGAAAAAAGAGTAAAACGATTCCCTGCTCTATCACTGACTCGGGAGATAATCACACACATGCACACACACACACACACACACACACTCATATTTACACACACACTGACATTTACACACACACATACACAAACTCTTCCACAAAGTCATACACACTCACATTTACACATACACACACAGTCATACACACTGACATTTACACATACACATATACACAGACACACACACATACTGATATACACACTCACATTTACACAGACATATGTAGACTCTCTCTCACATACACAGTCATACACACTCACATTTATACATACACAGTCATACACACTCATATTTATACATACACAGTCATACACACTCATATTTACACATACACACAGTCATACACACTCACATTTACACATACACATATACACAGACACACACACATACTCATACACACACTCACATTTACATACACATCTACACTCACATTTACACACACACATACACAAATTCTCTCACACTCACATTTACACATACACATATACACAGATACACACATATACTGATACACACTCACATTTACACAGACATAGGCAGACTCTCACACACACAGTCATACACACTCACATTTACACATACACATATGCACAGACACACACACATACTCATACACACACTCACATTTACACACACACATACACAAATTCTCTCACACTCACATTTACACATACACATATACACAGATACACACACTCCCATTTACACAGACATATGCAGACTCTCTCTCACACACACAGTCATACACATTCACATTTACACATACACAATCTCTCTCTCACATGCGCACATTTAAAACTCATCTCTGCCCGTCAGTGGACCTGACATATCCCTCTCTCTGGTATAAAGGTGGAGAAACTCCCGTTGAAATGCTCCCCTTCCTGGCCTTGTGTCCGTCTTGCTCTTAGGCTGCTCAGTGTGGGCCCGCTTCTCCGCCCTGCCTGCCCCCTGGATGTCAGAGGGAGAAGGTGCCTTGCATCAGTAAAAGCCGGTGGTGGCAGAGGAGTGAAACACTCCACCTTTCTCAAACATTACTAAAGTCCTGGAGAGACGCTATTCTTGGCTCTCTTCCTCATTCACCTTTTGTACCCCTGGGGAGAATGGGATCATTCTGGGCCTGATTTGTAAATGCGGGACAATGTCAGATTTCCATTCCCTTCCACATCCCATGCCTTTCTCAAACATGAGGTTTGTTTTTTTTTATTAATAGAACAAATTGTAGAGGAATTTTGAAGAATAAGATTTAGGAGACTGCATTTTTGAATAAGCCAAAGAATACACATTTAAGCTCCTGCCACAAGTAAACAAAGCCTGCTAGGTGATCACCAGGGGTGTGATGGATAAGTAGCAAGGCACACTGGACAGAAGACTAGAGTCTGAGATACCTGGAGAAAAGTGGGAATTGGGACAATGCATGTTGTGAGGGGAGTAATTTGGAGAAGTTTCCTGTTAGTAGATCATGAATAACATGGGAGATGGGTTGTAGTGGCCTTTGTTTGGTCTTGGGTATTCTTCCCACAGTGACATTGCTCTTCATAAGGCAAAGAGGCTTCATAGATAGTATTCCACCCTTGGAGTCAGAAGACCTATGTCAAATCCCATCTAATTAGTCACGCAATCCTGGCCTAGTCTCAAAAATCTTCAGAGCCTGAGATTTTTTACTTGTAAGATGACTAGGTGAGGGAGGGGGACTTCCTGTGAAATCAGCTAGAAACCAGCCATGATCTCTCTGTAAGGACCTAGGGGAGAGACTGGGTACCACTGTGGCTAAGGGCCAGGTCAGAGTCAGGAAGACCTTGGTTCATTCCCACCTGTGTGGGATGGGGCTTTGTGACTGGGAGACCTAAGCCCCCATGGCTTATACAACTCTAATTCCATTGAGTACAAGGAAGTAGCCCTTCAGCATTGAAGGAGAAAGTCCCTCCCCTGTAACTCTCTACACAAATGGCATTGCAATCCTACTCCTTCCCCCTAAAAAACAAAACAAAGTAATGAACCAGAAAAGCTTGTTTCCATTTCTAGTTTGCAGTCTCTTGAACAGAATGCTTGGGCAATGAAGTATGTTCACTGCTGATGGCACATTTATCTCATCTACACCCTAGAATTGAAAGTGTTCTACCATGGGGTAGAACGAATGATCAGTGGCCAACATTTCACAAGAATGGATGGAGGGAAGGAGGCTATCACTTATCTCCTAGGAGAGAGACATGGTATTCTATTGCCTCAAGTGGAAGCTTCATAGCCTGCCTTGACCAAAAAGGCATTTTGTTTTCTCTTTCTCCCTAATAAAAGAAAACAAACAAAAACCTGCAGCCAGAAAAGGAAAGAGAAGAAAAGGCTCAAGTTTGACATGGTACCCAGACTCTGGCAGTTGGAGTTGACCAGAGTCGGTACCTTTGCTCTCTCCATGAACCACAGCTTCTACTTATATCCCCATCACCAATGAGCGGTCTTCTTGATCTTACTGAGAAGCCAACCCGACCAAACACACCTCTTCCAGGCCCCTCTAGGGCCAGTACTCTCTTCTTTGCTTCTCTGAAACTTGTACACATAGCAACTTGGTTGGCCCAAGGCAGAAAAATGAGACAATTCTATTCCCCCTTCCACAAAGCAATCCCTCAAATAAATACTCGGACAGCTTCCACGTCTCCCTGGAATCTTTGCAACAAATCCTTAACCCATCCTGCTGTTCTCCAGACTCCTCTCCATTCTGGTTGTGCTCCTCTGTATGAGTTCTAGCTTATCCGTGTCTTTTCTAGTATCTGGAAGAACATGGCACAAGATTTTCTTTGACGAGGGCAAAGCAAAGAAGGACTGTTTCACCTCCTTATTCCTGGAAATGCTAACTGTCTTATTGCTTCCTGGATCACAGGAGGTATTTTGCACATGTCTGACTGACTGTGCTCTAAGACTCTATCAGTTTTCCTTCCCTTCTGTGCTCTTCCTTCATCCATGGGAAAGAAGCCAGTCTTGGACAAAAGGATGTGTTAGAGATCTAGGGTCCATTTATGAGGTGGTGTTCACATCATGTAAACGGCCTAAGGCTTGGGTTCCAATAGAACGGCAAGCCCTAAAGTAAACCTGAATGGCTGCCTATTCCATTACAGCACTTGAGTCAAACACGTAGCAGCCCTACAGGTGGTGTTGGTTTTCACTTGCAATTGACATTTTCAAACAAACAAAATAAGGCATTGGTGGAAGTCAAGATGTAGTTCTCATATGGCAAAACTCGAGAGAGATGAAACTTCCTTCATCTCATGGCTTTACCATCTGCAATTTATTTTCTGAATATGTGGCTTTCCAAGATCCAAAGAGACTTTGGCTCTTCCCTGAATTTTTCAACAAAAAGCAGATGGGAATTATTTGCCGAATCAGGCATAGAAGGGACATGGCTTAAGTGACATTTTGTAACATACCTTTGACTTTAAAGACAAAACTCCACATCCGAGCCATCGTGAGCATAAAGCCTAGCAACCTTAATTAGTAATGTCACCAGAAGCAGATCTAACACTCAAGCCAAAACGGAAGTAAAGTGAGTGAATCATTTCTCTGGGCAAATTAGGTTGATATAATTGAACATATTCCTTTCAACAAGTTATACTCCAAAATTTCCCATTATTTATCAGGAGCATTAGCAAGTGAATCCCCTCTTCTCTCTGTGTGTCTTTTTTCTTCTCCCCCACCCCACCCCCATGCTGGAGACCCAACAGAAAATGATGTAGTGAACATATCAATGGCACAAGTTTGTTGAATTCTGTTAGTGAAATCTCTTTAGAGAGGTATGTCTAATACATAATATGCTTAGAAAATGCTCTAACACAAGTTATAAGAAATGGGTCTACACATCAAGGCATTTATAGACTCAAAGAAGTTCATATTCTGAAAGGACCTCAGAGGTCAGTCAGTTTAATGTGTAGCTAGAGCTTTAAGCCCGTCTACAGAATCCCTCATAAAAGGTCACATGAGATGCATAGAAAGAAAGAGACCCCCAAATATAAGGGTAGAAATCAGAAATGAAGGATGAAGAAATAGGCCAACAATGTCATATAATCCTCACAATAACAACATATGTTAGATTTTTTCACATACTCACACCCACACCCACACCCACACTCACATCCCCCCACACACACCTACCTGGAAATATTGATGGCCACTCATTTCACACCTTTCAAAAGAAGTTAAATCTCAGCTTTCAGGTTCAGTTTCTGTTTTAAAAAAGCTTGAGCAGTGTCAAGCTATAAAGCTTCTATAGCTCATCTGCATAGCCTAATTGCCATCCAAATTTTTATGGTGCTGACCATCTGGATGAATAAATGCCACAGATGACTACCCAATTCCTTTGAACAAAAACTAAAGTTTTGCCTGCTGCTATGGAAAAAATGTATTTTTGTTGAGCCTTAGGAAGTCCATTTGTCGACACGCTGAAAAGCAGAAATAGGCCTACAAAATCTGAAAACAGGGTTTGTTTCTATAGAATTGTACTAGGGGGTATTGAAAACTAGGTTTTGGAAACTTAACGAAATTCCTATCGATATCTCTGTTCAACATCAAGTAACGATTTCAATGTTGCACAGTAGAATGCTTCAGAAATTTGATCTAAGAATCTAAGGATAGAGCCGTAAGATCTAATTCTCTTTGGATAAGGTCATCGTATATTCTGCTCAAAATGAACATGTAAATATCTGAAAGGTACAACTAAAATATCAAAGGTCTGAAAGATGGAAGGACATTTAGAAATCGTCAACCAGCCAATCATCACTTAGTGGCCACCTACAATGTTGATGGCCTTGTGATACAGAGACACTGTGGCTACAGATACAAGGACAAGGCTTTTCCTGCCCTCAGTAAGCTTGCATCCTGAAGATATAGAAAAGGAAGATAGAGTCAAAGTAAGTGAAAGGGAGGTAGGGTACTAGCTATTGGAGGGGATCGGAAACAGCTTCATGTAGGAGGGAATGTATATTTGAATAAGGTTTGCCTCTATCAACTTCACAATATACCTGCCATGTACCAGGTACTGTACTGGTATTGGGGATAAAAGGACCAGATTAGACTGACTCTTTTCAAAAAGACCTTCCACTCTACCTCAGGAGACAACAGGTACATGTGAAAGTACATGCAAGGAGTAAACCCAATCTCAACACCAGTAATAGAGTGAGTGTTTCTGGTGCTTTCAGGTTTGTGAAGCCTGGACAGATGTTATCTTATCTCATTCTCACAACAACCCTGTGAAGGGGCTGTTATTATAATGCCCATTTTACAGATGGGAAAACTGTGGAAGACAAATGTTAACCAACTTGCCCTGGACCATACTACTAGTAAGTTTCTGAGGTAAAATCTGAACTCAGGTCTTTTGGGCTCCAAGCTTGGTGTTCCAACTACAGTGCCTTTAACAGGTACAGTGTAATCTGTTGGGGGATGGCCTTAGTAGCTGCATCCTTGGGTGATGTTGTGTGTTAGTCAGGAAAGGTTTGATAGAAAAGGTGGATTTTGATGTGACTTAGAGACTCAAAGAAATGAAATATGGAAGGTATGCCTTCAAGTCATAGGGCACAGACCATGGGAAAGGCAGAGATGGGAAACAGATTGTCCTCTGTGAGAAGGAGAAAGGACACGAGGAGTCAGCCCTACTCTTGAGGCAATCTATTAAGGGAGACAAGATAGATATGTGAAAAGGTAATTAACAGTATGAGTTAATTTAATTATTAATTGAAGTCCAATTCATAAACATTGATGTAGTGACTACTATGAATAAAGTATGATGTAAGCAATGAGGATGAAGTGAGTTAGAGGGAAAAGGGAGGGGCAAGGAGTGAGAGAGGGATAAATGAAGAGAAGGAGACAGGGAGAGAGAGGGGGAAGAAAGAAAAGGAGAAGGAGGAGAAGAAGGAGAAGGAGAAGGAGAAGGAGAAGGAGGAGGAGGAGGAGGAGAAGGAGAAGGAGAAGGAGAAGGAGAAG
>CM053586.1:359115135-359128470 GCA_028646515.1 Pseudochirops corinnae
AGAAGAAGAAGAAGAAGAAGAAGAAGAAGAAGAAGAAGAAGAAGAAGAAGAAGAAGAAGGAGGAGGAGGAGGAGGAGGAGGAGGAGAAAAGAGGAGGAGATGAGTATGGTCTCTGCTAATTATGATGAATCATCTCTTGATTTAAGCATTTTCTGACAGTTCTAGTGTAGTAAATTATTGGAAATAATGTGAACATGCTGAAAGTCTAGAGCAAACAATGAGTACCATGCTGGAGAGAGAGAGAGAGAGAGAGAGAGAGAGAGAGAGAGAGAGATTCTACGGGTTTATTGGCTTGGAACTAACAATGTGGTGGTTTATGGGAGAATAATTCTGACATTCTTGTCCATTAGTCAGTCTGGCTCCTCATCCATGATCCACTCTGAATGCTAATTTAGTACTCCCTAATGTAACCCAGAGAGCAGCCCAGATATCACATAGTAAAAGTCAAATGCTGAGGAGCTGTCAAAGGCAATTTAGTGGTATGTAGACATCAAAGTCCACAGAAGCAGCTGACAAATTTCAACACCTTCAGTAAATTCAGTTGATATGGGTTAAAAAAGAAATCTGGGAATAATCTGAAAGTTTTTGATAGGATTTAACCTTTTACCTTTGAACTGAAATACATTTAAGTTACAAATCTCATTAAAATTCAAAAGACTCATAAACACAAACAACTTTGATCTTGGAAATACAAGAACTTGACCTTTGGATAAACATGGCTAATTTCCAATGACTTCAGTAGAATGACCATCTAAGTATTTAGTATGAAACTTGGAACTATAATCTTAACAAAAACAAAACTTTTTATGTTTTAGAAACATTCTATGTACTCTAGACATCTTACATGAGCCACGGGGCATAGACTTGTGTTTCCATTGCTATAGAAAACTCCAGGTTGAGGAAATTCCCTGTACAAAAACCAGTCAGAACATTCTCTGCTACTTCCTATCTGAGAGTGGTGCCTGGGCCACTGAGAAGATAAGCTAGTCACAGAGCGGCGGATGCTGAAGCTGATGCCTGTACCCAGTTTCTGATGGATTTTAGGAGAGCTCTCTCTACAGTGCACCATGGGCTCTCTTATTGCTGATATAACTTCAGATAATATGCTTCTGGTGATAATTACTGACATGCTGCAGGCAAGTGTTCTAGATTGGAAGTCCCAAGAGCAAGGTTTAAATCCTGGCTCTACTCCTTACTATTGGTATGATATCAGCAAAATCCCTCTATTACCCCTGACTTCCTGAGGTCTGTTCTAGCTATGAATCCGTGAAATGTAAACCCTACATAACTTGGCTCCTTTTATTCTCAGTTTCACCAGCTTTAAAATGAGCAGATTAGACTAGGTGATATTAGGAGTTCTTTGTGGTACAAGAGTTATGTTCCTCTAATCCTTTATTAAGTACTCATTTGAAATTATATAAGATCTGTATGTTTTTAGCAGAGAAAATCCTGGTGTTCAAAACTCTTCCATCAACACACTAAATTTCTTTATAACTCAGTAGGTAACATATAAAAAGTTGTCTGTGTCAACTTGTTTGATGACTTAAAGCTAATAAGTGTCAGAAGCAGAGTTTGAATTCGGGTCTTCCTCTCTCCCAAGACCAACATAATGAGCGTTATTGCTATATGACCTCTCTAAAGGGCACAGTAGTTCCTCCATTGAAGACTTAATTTCACTGACTTGCCTACTTTCTACAATAACGCATTTTCTAATGCAGTCATCCCTGCCCATCCTGTGTGACTGTCTCTAGAGTATGCAATCCTAGAAATTCACTAATTTGGAGGGTACACATGGGCTAGGATACAGTGTGCTTGCAAAACCATGGTGCCCATTAACCACACACTGGTTATCCAATTTTGCTTTATGACAAGCCTATCGTTTCCCCTCATATGTTTCATGATATCTCACATCAGTTCTCCTTTGCCATCCCCATGCATAGCACTTTTCACAAAATATGTGACTATTCGAAAGTATGCAGGATCTGTTCATCACTTGCACATTCCCCTACAAGTGTTCCAGGGAATATAATTTAGTAGCAAAAATATGAAAGGAAATCTCAACATTTCTAGTCATTATTAGTTCACTTAAAAAAAAAAATCTCTCCTAGGAGTTCAGAAGTGTGACCTAGGTGCTTGATAATCAGGTGTATCTTTTGATAAATGACTACACTGTACCATATCTAATGCATATTATAGCCTGTCTCAGTGAATTAGGAAACACCGGTGGGAACAGAAATGTACCAATTAAAGTCATTGTCCCAATTATCAGAAGCCCATAGGAATATATGATGCTGCTTGGTAATCACTTGTGTTTCCTGAAGGGTTGTTTTACAAAAAGCATAGTCACATGCAAAGGTAAAAGAGCCTCATTTACCAGCCTTAATGGTGGAGCAAAAGCAACAGAAATTGAAGAGCAAGCCATAATTGGAAAAAATCTTACCGCAAATGCCATTTTCATCCCATTCGTTAAATAGGTCTATGGACAACATTTAGGATTCAGTAGTGTTTCTGAATATGGAGATGAGACAGTGTGATACAAGGATGGAGCTCTGGATTTGGCATCAGGAAGACCTGGTTCAAATCTTGCCTCTGACAATTATTAATTATGGAACTCTGGGCAAATCCAGTCTGATCCCACAAATTGTCTCTTATATTCATCACATTGTACTGGGCATAAAGATCCAAAAAAAGAAATGTTATGTTGGTCTAAGACTACTTTTTATCTAGAATAAATCCTACCTATTAACTGTCTTATCACAGTTCTAGCAAGCTTTCTTCCTCTCATGAGACATCAGAAGAGAAAGAGCATTGCATAATAGGAAAAGTACCGGGCTTGTAGCCTTAACCTTAGCATCATTTGTCTGTCTTATATAAAGCAACTTTGTGGTGTTATGGTAGCTAAGGACTCAGATTAACTCAAGTGTATAGGGTTACTTGGTAGACAGAGATAGAAATTGTCTATAGCCCTGTAATATCTTCCTGGAAAAAGGCCAACCTTGACCATCAGTCTTTCAACTTTGATGTTTTTTTTAATTAAACTGGTAAAATATTATCAAATCACAGAGGGATTTGGATTAAAATTCCCTATTGATGGTTACTATATGTAATCTTGGGTGAGTCACTTAACTTCCCTAGCAGTGAGTTTCTTCACTTGTAAAAAGGGGCAGTTGGAACATGAGGCCTCTGAGGTCCCTTCCCATTCCAGACCTATGATTCTGTGATTATCAAGACTTTTTTCATCTAAAGGAAAGCAAATCTTCTTTGCTCTCTAGTTATCTTGAGTCTCACCCTGGAAATGCAAACTTAAAAGTATTTCTTGCTGCAGCCCCTATGTGGCTGAAAGGTGAGATCTAGGATCTGATTGACTGAGGATGGACTTGGGGTTGAGGAAGGGATAGAGAAGGTTGCTACAGACGGCATAGGTAGAAAAAGCCTCAAATCAGCTTGAACATGTTTGGTATATGGGAACTGAAAGGGCCTGGCCTTGTTATCTGGTCCAGCCCCCTCCTTTTGCAGGCAAGAAACCTAACTTTCTGAGAGGGAAAAGAGATTGCCTAAAACAATGGCTCTCAACCTTCCTAATGCCTTTACCCTTTAATGCCCGTCTGTGGGTGTGTCTGCATGTGGGCGGACCCGCCTGGAGATGGATAGAGGAGCCTCATCTCAGTTCCTAAGATCATCCGAAATATGTGTTTTCTGATAGTCTTAGGCAACCCCTGTGAACCCTGTGAAAAGGCCGTTCGACCCCCAAAGAGGTCGCGACCCACAGGTTGAGAACCGCTGGCCTAAAATAATGCAGCAGCAAGTATCAGAGTTGAAATCTGGATATTGTTCTCCATCTTCAAAACCAATGTTCTTCCCAGTACACAATACTAAGACTGTCAAAGCCTTCTGAGGGTAGGGAGAGCCTGCTAAAGTAAGGGGCTATAACATTTGGATTATGTACTTCTTTCTAAATATTAATTGATAAGTTATACCTCGTTGAATTGTATTTTCATTTTTTAAATTTAGTTTTGTTTTTGTTTTTTTGTTTTTATTTGTGGTTATGATGGGAAATCACTACCAATGGTATAGGGCATTAGGGAATGGATTTGAAATCAGGAAAACTTGATTTAAAATACAGCCCCAAACAACTACTGGGCATGTGGCCATGAGGAAGCCCCTTACCTTTCATGAACCTCAGTTCCCTCATGTATAAAATGAGGGCAGTTGGACTGAATGACTTTCTAGCTCTAAATCAATGGTCCTATGAGTGCAGAGTGTCATTGGAAGGACCACAATGAGGGAGTCCGAGATGACTTTGTCTCTTATTCAGGTTCATCATAGTGGTACATCCTTGCTCAATCCTGTCAGACACATGTACTAAATGTGGAGTTGAAGATCCTTGTAGCATCATGTGAAAATAGAGTTGGGTCTATTAGCACTCATTGAATAGGGACTTTATTTTTTTTTAAATACATCTTTATAGCACTCTTTGTTTTTACTTCACCAATATTTCTTCCTTTGGCTCCCAGAGAACCATCTTTTATAACAAATATAATGCATCAAAGTGATCAATGCATCAGACAAGTCCAGCATTCTATGCAGAGCCCCAGACCCATAATCGTCTTCTGTAAAGAATGAAGGGAGAGGAAGGGGGTGCCAAGATGGAAGAGTAAAGTCAGGGACTTATGTGAGCTCTCTCCAAAACCCCTCCAAACAAGTTTAAATAATGACTCTAAATGAATTCTAGACCTGTAGAACCCATGAAAAGATAAAATGAAACTATTTTCCAGCTCAAGATAACTTACAAGGGCAGCAGAGTGTGCTGTACCAGGTTGACAGATGAATGCAGTCCAGGACAAACCTAGCCACAGAAAACCAGGAGCAGGCTTTGGGGTAACTGAATCAGTGGAGGCAGTGGCGAATTCCAGACCTCTCAGCCCTTACAGATGGTAAGGGGATTGGGTCATAAGGAGATTTACAGAAATCCCTTTGCTGATACCAGGGGCAGGACTTTGTTACATTTACTATATTTGGATCTGGGTTATACTCTTAAGTCTCAGGCCCACTGAGAGGAGGAGAACTAGCAGAGCACAGCTTGTGGCCCCAGGGAAGCAAGGACCCTGGTCACAGTTCCAAGTTTGAAAATAGTCCTTGTGGTTGCTAACAAACCAATGTACAGTAAAGAGTAGTAAACACACTTCTTCCTAGATCATACCACATTGTAAAAGTCAAAAACTTACAAGTCATCAGAAATATATGTGAAAACAACTGCACAAAAACTGAGTCTTGGGACAGCATCCCCTCCACTTTGGAAGCAGAGTCCAATTTTATCATAGAGTTAAAAGTCAAGAAATAGGTTGGAAAATGAGCAAACAGGAAAAAAAAATCTGATGATAGAAACTTACTATGGTGGCAAGGAAGATCAAACACACACAGAAGACAAGAAAGTCAAAATCCTCAAAGTTGAAAATACAAAACCTTGAAGACAAATATGAACTAATCTCAGACCATGGAAGAGATTAAAAAGGATTTTAAAAATCAAGTAAGAGAGAGAGGAAAAATTGGGAAGAGGAATGAGAGTGAAGAAAGAAAATCATAAAAAAAAGAGTCAAAAGCTTGGTAAAGGAGGCATAAAAAAGTACTGAAGAAAATAGCTATTGTACTTTCAGAAATGATGAGTAGGATGCTCTAAGAAAATCCTGGAAAGACTTACACGAACTGATGCAAAGCAAAAAGTGCAGAACAAGGAGAACACTGTGCACAGTAACAATACTGAAGCCGTTATCAGCAACACTGTGATTTAAGACAGTTCTGTGGGACTTATGATGAAAGGTGCTGTCCATTATCAGAGAAAGAACTGGTAGAGCCTGAATTCAGATCAAAGATACTTTTTCTTTACTTTTCTTTTCCTTTTCTTTTTTTTTTGGGGGGGGAGCTGTGTTTTCTTTCAAAGAGTGACTTACATGGAAATGTGTTTTGCATGATCACAAATATATCACCTATGCCAAATTGCTTGCCTACTCAATTCCGTGGAGGAGAGGAGAGAGGGACAGCACTTGCAACTCAAAATTTGAAAAAAAAAATGTTAAAATTATATTTATATGTAATTTGGGAAAATGTTAACTAAGATTTTAAAACAAAGAAGGGAAGGAGGGGATATCACACAGTCCTCCACTGAGGGACCCCTTGGCCATGTTTGTTCTGGAGTGTTCAGTCTGGTTGTTGCTCTCCCTGTCTCCATTGTTCATGATGTTTTCCTGGAAATGACAGTAGTTGGGTATGGGTTCACCCAAGTCACTTCCATGTGTTTGCTAAAATTCAGTGATCTTCCATTACATTCATGGCCAACCACTGTTTAATCCTTTCTTAGTTCACAGGAGAATGATTTTTAAGTCAAATGATTGTTGATATGTAAATTGATATTCCTAGGCAAAAGAGCGTATGGAGTCTGATCCAGAAGGGGACTTCAGGGTCCTCGAGTCCCCCATTTGGGGTTGAGGAACATGAGGACCAGTCACTCAAAGTGACTCAGAGCTAAATTCTAACCCAGGTCCCAGAAATCCCAAGCAATATCCTTGGGATCCCACTGCCTCTGTGTTTGGTTTCCTAAAGAGCAGACATTTGGGGAGGCGAGAAAGTTCTATTTGTTTTGCAGAAACAAAAGTAGATGTATAGCTCAGTGAATCTCAAAAGTAGATTAGAATCAAACAAGCCAAAAAATCCCCCTAATTTAGAAATGTTTCTGGCAGGTCTGCTGAATCATTGCAGTGATCAAACAATGTTGCTCTCTCTTATTGTTCAGAGCCCCCCACAGATCATGAGAGGCCCCATGTGGGGTTCCACAGTTGGAAAGGCTAATTAGTGTGAAGAAAAAAAAAAGACTATTTTAGAAACATTCAAATACAACCAGAATCACAGAGAGAAAATAATAACTTCCAATACATATAATGTACTTCTTTTAGAGACAACAGTGTTACCATTGAGAAAATCACATTAGTTTAACTTACTAATAAAATTACAAGTTATGAAGCTCTCTGGGCCTCAGTTTTCTCATCTGTAAAAAGAGGGATTGTAGCAGTTGGACTCTGAGACCACTTCTTGTTCTAAATCTATGGCCTTCTGATTTTCCCACCTCTTTATCTTTGCATAGGCAGTAACTCATGCCTGGGCTGCTCTCCCTTTTTATTTCTAACTCTCAGACTGCTTTATTTCATTTAAGACCTTGCTCATATGTCACCTCCTACAACAAAGAGCCTTTTCTGACCCCTGACTGCCCGGTATTCTCTCCCCTCTCTGTTAACTACTTACCTGTTATACCCTTCTGGTGCCCCGAAGAAGAGGAACAACTTGACGTGGGGGTGTGTGTTTGTTTCTTTGTTTTTCTATTTATAGGACCCATTGCCTTGTACTCAATAGGTGCATAATATGTGTTCATAGGATTGCATTTCATTGAAAAAGTTTGAAAATCCTAACTGGATTAATTACTTTCCAGGGCTGTGGGAGAAGAGCAAAGTGCTGGTCTGCCTTCTTAGCTCTATTGCTGAAAACATTCAAGGGATGACTCAGGTTGATTTAGCAGCTTGTACCAAGCAAGGAAAAGCAGGAGGCCCAGGGCAGGAGGGAGGATGGACTTTCTGTTGATAGCCAGCCTATGGTCATGAATGGAAGGACATGACTGCTCACAGCACAAGAAGAGAGTTGACCTCCAAAGAGACATTCAGGGTTGGGTTTTACATGAGAATGGGGGTGGGTAGGGCAAAACCAGATCAGTGATTTCATTAATGGAAGGAACTTCTATCCTGGAAACTCCAGCTTCAAAGCAACTCAGGAAATCATTTCTAGCTTTGTTCCCCAGAACCAGAGAGGGGAAGTCCAATGCCCGGTACCACACATCAGCATGTACTGTGGGCCTGCTGGTTCTCTATTCACTGTCTCATGCTGACTCCAAGTTTACCAGCATAAATATGTGTGTGTATATATATTTACATATATATATATATATATATATATATATATATATATATATATATATATATATATATATATATATACATACATATATACATACACACACACATATTTATATCTATATCTATCTATGAATTTTTTAAAGTAGAATGCATTTCAGCTTGGTACAACAATTCTGTAGGACGCCCCCTCTCCTTCCTAGGAGGAAGCATCCTTTCTGACAATGCTTTCTTTCTACAGATGATTCCGTATGGGAGAGCAAGTCTCTAGGTTCCTTTTTTGGTGGGGGTGGGGGTGAGTTTTTCATGTTGTTTTTTTCTTTTCTTAAAGTTTTCTCTTGGGTCACTGGCTAAGTTTTTAGTAATGTTCACCTTGGTAACTGCAGGCTTGTCCCTCTATCCCCAACAGTGCTTTCTCTAGTACGTCTAATACCTGCTTTATTCTTTTAATCCTTCAAAGAGGAGAGATAAGGGGGAAACAGAGTATCATATCTAACACCCCGTGCTAGACATGAAGGCATATCATAAAGGCTTTTCCACGGTTACCACCTCCTAACAAAAGATTTCACCTTTCAGATCCAAAGCCACGGAGTCTCATGCTGCTCTAGTCTAGGGCTTTCTGTTCCATTCCCTGCTTTCCTGGTCTCGTGGCCAAACTCAATCCCCTGTGTCACTTTGCTGCCTCTGGGAAAGGGAATGCCTTCTCTCTCTGGGGGCCCTTGAGGCCTTTGGGAGGAACAGGAGACTTCTGCCCCCACCCCCCATGCCAAGGGCTCCTGCAGTTTAAAGGACGTGGAGGTACAACATCAGACATGCAGATGGATCTCCTGTTTCTGAGGTGCCGCTTTCCTTCTCTCTTCATCCCTTGGAGATCCTACGGCTTATCCTGAAGATACTTTATAAGATTAAAAAACAACACTGCTGCATTCCCTGTCTAGTGGCTCTTGTCTGGAACACTGACAGCCTGGCTTTATTCCCATCCACGATGAATGAACCTTGTGTTTGCTCAGAGAGCTCGGATACTCCTGTCTGAGTCACCAGGGTCAGGACATGGGGTGCTCCTCTATCTCAAAATGATAAAATCACAGTAAAGGATCCTGCGTGGGGAATGACGGGACCAGGGTCTGCTGAATGTCCCCTGTGGACTCCTGACTGTTCAAGCCCAGTGGACCTTTTCTTCCATCACGTGTGCACTGAATTTCAGTTACACTCATTGTGATTAAATACTTACTTGGGGCAGGGGGGAAATAAGTCAACTTGCATTTATGCTTAAATTTACCTGTTTCTTTTCTCCTCATTTTCTCTCATTAGATGTTTATTTTTAATCATCCTTAATTTTATTGTGTTTCAAAGAGTCACGTTTGTGTCTGAGCAGAAAAGAGTTGACTCTTCTAGATCAAGGGGCCTTTGAAGGTAACAGCAGCAAAAGCAGCGATGACAAGAGTCTTTTCTAAGTCAGAGGAATCTAGAAAATTCCTGAACGAAAGGCTTTGTCCAAGGTCCAGCAAACCGTCTCTAGCCTGGTCCTGTCACTGCCGGACAGTGCCACACCGAGCGAGAACTTAGGCCTTCTCTAGGACTCAGTATCCACAGCTATGAGATAAGGAAGTTCACTGGCTTTGGGTCACATTCCATCCAAGTGGAAAAATGAAGCAGCAGGAAGGGGTGGAAAGAAAAGTTGGAGACCCATGACCAGCCTTCCATTTCTTCTCCCCCAAAATGAGCATTTTAACACATACAGCGTCTATGACATTAGATTGTTGTGAGGACTGAATGAGACAGTAGACTCGATATATCTCAAAATCTTAGGGAAATTTTAAACTGGTAAAGGTTAAAACTACTTGGACTTTGGGGACAACATATAAAAAGCATTTTCCTAATATTACTTGAAGAAAATCTATAATTATTTATGTGTCTATAGAGGTCTCATTTAGTCATTAGAAGAGCAATGGACCTTGACTTCTGAACTGTTTCTTAATCCAAGCTAGCTATTAGGGCCGCCCTCCTCAAAATAAAATTGTGGGCATAGTATATGTTCTGCCAATGGTTATATATGTGCCTATGGACTTTTAGGACAGAATATTGGCTCTTGAGGACACACAGGCTCCATTTTCTTGTCTTTGTATCTCAGCCCTTAGAACATAGTAGGTGTCTGGCACATAGTAGGTAATTTCCAAGTGAGTGGTGATTGACTGACAGGACTGATCTCATGGACTTCACAAATGACTAGTGAAGGCATTGGTAAATATGCTGCAATTTTACAAGGAATGGCCACTCCCTGAAAACTTCCCATAGAGACAACTTATTCCTTGCTAATATTGCGTTGTCACAACACCATGCCTTTGGCTTCATTCTTTGCAAAATCTAAATACCTTGTGCCTACGGGATAATTTATATCCTTGTTTGAGAGATCAATGTGGAATTATTTTTAAAATAAGTTTTCAATTTTCAACATTCACTTTAATAAGATTTTGAGTTCTAAATTCCCCCCCTCCCCAAGACAGTATACCACAGATATAAGCTGTGCGTGTATGATCATGTTAAACATATTTTCACATTAGTCATGTTGTGAAAGAAGAATCAAAACAAAAGGGGAAAAACAACATGAGAAAGAAATAAAAGAGAAAGAGAGAGAGAAACAGAGAGAAATCTGTTATCAATAGCGCAGAAGATGGGAAGAACATGAGGGCATTGGCTGTCCAAACAAGGAGAGGAGGAGATACAGAAGGGAGAGTTCTGTATAGAAGGGAGAAGGGCATGCTGGGAGTCTTGAAGGGCGATTCTGCATCCTAATACAATGGATGTTTGCCTCTAGCATTTCAAACTTACAAAGCCTTTATATATACATTATCATCCTTTATCCAAACAACATGGTGAGATGGCCGTAGAAGGCATTAATTACTCCCATATAGAGATGAGCAAAGTGACATTCCAATTTCATATTGGTAATAAAGAAAGAACCTAGATTCATGCCTACAAGTCCTAGCTGTTCATGCCATGCCGATTCTATTATGGCCTAATTTGTCTCCTAAATCATACAAGAATTTGAGTAAGATCATCCCTTCTGGATAATTCTTGTAAATAGGTGGCATTAGGAGCTTCAGTTTGAGTCTGGTTAATTAAAAAAAAAAAAAAAAAACATCGTGGTACAGTTAGTGGAACAATTACATAAACTTAGATTACAACTTCCCTGGGGGCCTCAGTTTCCTCACCTGCAAAATGAAGTTTTTGGAAAAAGTGGCCTTTAATTTCCTTTACAATTCTGAGACTATGAGAATGATAATCATTCTGTTTTCCAATGTATTGCCAATATATTTCCCCCATATGTACCATTATATCAGACATAATTCTCCCACAGACGCACACACAGAATTATTTTTTTTTCTCCTTTCTAATGTTAAACTTTCTATGTATGGTCTCTGTGGCACAATTGGTTAGGACATTCTGCTATTAACTGAAAGGTTGTTGGTGCAAACCCACCTTGAGATGTCTGATTGGGGAACAGCTAGGTGACACAATGCCTAGAGGGATTGACCTCGACTCAGGAAAACTCAGCTTCTTGAGTTCAAATCTGGCCTCAGATACTGACTAACTAAATGACCCTGGGCAAGTCACTTCACCATGTTTGCCCAAGTTGCTCATTTGTAAAATAAGCTGGAGAAGGAAATGACAAACCACTCCAGTATCTCTGCCAAAAAAATCCTCAAACTGGGTTCATGAAGAGTCAGACAAGAGTGAAACAACTCAACAACAACAACTTTCTGGGTATTTTCCCCTCATAGATTTCAAATTAAAATGTGAATGAAATGTCTAACTCAGGCTCAATATTCTTTATATCTGTAACAGGTCAGTCAATGAGTATTGGTCATGCACATATCTATTAGGAGTGACACAATCTAAGAATGCATACATTTTAATTAGGTCCATTGTACATGATAATGGAAATCAATGGTGATATCATCACAACTAGGAGTCCTTGTGTGATCTGTGTATATGAGGGAGCCAGACTCTGGAGCTTGAATCATCTGATCCTTTTGGGATAGAGTGGGAGGGAAGAAGTACAATCTTTTTAGTTTCAGAGGCAAAAGTTTAAGGAATTTCTCAGAGATGTGCATTTCTATGAGATTGATTCACAGTCTTCTCTTGCATTAGAATTGTTCCATCATCATGAGATTTTAAAAATATTTCAGATTAAAAGCATTTTCTCTGAAGCAGATTAATCATTCTAATGTAGTCACATACCTTCTACTTGTCAGGATGCTTGTGCATAAATGAAATGCCATCATTATCCCACTCCCATGGCCAGTGGTTACTTGGAGCTGATTTGGTGCTTCAGGGTCTGAGTCCCTGAAGCACATGCCTGGCAGATGTTACCAAGGTGAAAAGGCTCCACTCTCTTCAGTGGAAAATAACCTTCTTGAGGGCAATTTTTTTTGTTTTTTAATTTTTATCTCCAGTGTCTAGCAAAATATGGTAAAACTAGTAGGGTCTTCATGCTTACAGAATTGAAATGAATTTTGGCCTAATGGTGGGCTTTATTCAGGGGGATCTGTAATTAAGCTGGCCATGGGGTGGTGAGTGTTACTGTCACAACATCTCACAATGACCATCTACTACCTATGTCACAGAGAGGAGAAACCAAGTTGAGGACAGAAGAATTAAATCAATTTCCCGAAGGCTCTCACTTAGTAAATGGCCAAGCTGAGAATAGACTAGTCCTACTTGACAACTGGTCAACTATTCTATTAACCTCACTGCTTTTTATAACTAGGAATTATTAGTAAATTACTCAAAATTATTAATTATCACTAACAATTGTGCCCAAAGTTGTATGAATCCCTTAATTATTGCATTTGTTTTGAGAAAATAAATATAATTTCATCAGAAGGGGAAAAGAAAATCAGTACCAAAGTCTGAGTAGTCTACATATCAACAGACATGGGAATGTTTGTCCCTTTAAACTTTTCTAGATTAGAAATTCTTATATTTCAAAATTGAATTTGTAAGAATATATGCAACTGTAGATGATGTATTATTAAAAAAGACTATTAAAGTGATGAGTCAATTCCTCCATTTTTTGTATGAATGAAGAAATCTACTATTTGTGTAAGTGTGTGTACTCTGTTGATACTGTGTTGAATCTAAGAATGGAATTGAAAAGGTTATTCCAGTAATCGACAAGCTTAGTGAGGATTGATTATCTTAAGAGTCATTGTATTGTAGGAAATATCAGTATAACCTCAAATTAAAATATTTTCTATTAAAACTCTGTATAGAAGACCTTACACTGTCAACTGAGGCATGTAGATGGCAAGTGAGTTATCTTTTGTCAAAAAGGTCAAAACTCTGAGAAGAGGAATGTTTCAAACCCACCTCCTTCACT
>CM053586.1:359137290-359174227 GCA_028646515.1 Pseudochirops corinnae
GGGGGCGGGGAGAGGCTGCCTGAAGTAATTCCCTTCCAAGATCGTTGTGACATCCTAATCCCAAGGTAGGGGGATTTACTACAGCTCCTTTTGTGCAAGACTTAACGCTTAATGGCTATAGGAACAGAGATTCAGAACACATCTTGGACTTCACAAGTACAACAAACTCCCAGGTGAGCCAATGCCTTCTAGCTGTGTCTTCTAAAAATAGTAACACAGTTAAGATTAGTATATTTAAGCCTAAAATTTTAAACTATTAAGCTTTAAAATTGTACTTGGACCTATACAGATCAATAATATCTCCATACTTTATTATCTTAAAACATCACCTAGAGTTCAGAGAAATAAGTGACCAGCCCAGGTTCACCCAGGAAGCATCTTTTAGCAGAGGGACTTGAACCAAGTCCTTGGTTTCCAGGCCATCTCTTGATCCGCTGCTCTCAGTGCTGAGCATGGTGCCAGTGTTCAGTAAATATTTATTGAATGACGGTCTGGCAGGCCTGCCAGAGAGAAATAAGAATAGCCCTATCCTCAAGGTGGCTTTCATTCTCTCTGCCCAAATAAGATCATGCTCCCATAATTTGGTTCCCACTGGAAAACTGGATGAATGCTGGTCGTTGGTATTAATTCCTTTGTCAACAATTTCTTGTTCAGTACTCATTAGTGTGAAATTCCAGCACTCTTAAGATTGTATTTCCTTTCCTAAAGGAATCAAGCAGAGATATGAGAAACTCTTCAGCAAATTGAATAGCTGTGGTACATTTCCCTGGAATGCTTTATATTAATTAATAACTGCTCCCCATCTTCCCCCTCTGAATACAATTCCGGATGAGATCAGGTTGGGTTCTTTTGTGAATGCCAACTTCAATATACTGCCTACATTTCTCAATGTCAGGGCCTCTCTCTCCCTACTTGATGCAGTATTTATTTTTTAATTAGTACTTTTAAAAGAGATTATTAAATGATAGTTTCTGTCATTCTCTATTATTTTCATTTATTTCTCCTACCCAGAGATTCAGGGGTGGTAATATTGTGATTTTGCATTTTGGCAATGGTGTCACTGAGCTCTTGGCAGGTGTCTCTGTCAGGTTCAGCACCAGGGTTACTCAGAGGTTAAGGGTTGCCCCTATCTAAGTGAACACTTGTACCTCTAAGAGAAAACATTTCTTTAAGATACTTCCTTTTTCCAAATGCACATATCATATCATAGATTTCCATCTGGAAGAGACCTTTGAGCACACATAGTCCCATGTTCTTGTTTTATGTATGAAGGAATTTAAGCTCAGAGACACTAAGGTATTGCCCATGGTTTGAACTCATGGCATTATGGCTCCAAATCCAGTTTTCTCTTCACTATTCCATGCTGTTGACCTTGGATTTCACTCTTCTTCCTCTTTTTTTTACCTATCAGATGCCATGAAAAGGGCCTGAGTGAGGTATATAGAAAACTATCCTAAGAGACAGGAAGAAATGAGGAGGCAGCTGGAGGAGAAAGCAGACAACCTGGAGTAACAGAGCCCTGAGTGAGAACTCCACCTTAGACTCTTGTTCAGTGTGTGACCAGGACAGACGCAACGACAAACCTGGACCTAGCTCCATGTGTTTCTGACTTAGCAAACGAATATTGGGCTCTGAAGATCTTTTCTACATCTAAATCTGTGATCCCATTATTAAATCTCTCCTGAGAGCTGTGTTCCTCCTACCACGTTTCCTCACCTCTCAGTGCTCTAGGAAATATCTTAGTCTATCCATCTTAGAGAAGGTTGCAATGGACACATTACAAAGAGTTTTCTCATTGGAGAGTTCCCCATCCCAGTGATATCTCAGGACCAGTCCCTTTCTAATATATCATAGGATGTCTTACTCAGTCTGTGAGTTAGGTATTGTTTGTTCTAAATGGCAACATAACATAGTAGAATAAGGACCAGATCTGGAGTGAGGAATATTAGGGCTATGGCTTAATCTGTGACACACACTGACTGTGTGAATCAGGGCAAGTCAGCTCACCAGCTGTTGTCCCAGGAAATCCTCTAAGACGAGAAGGTAGAGAGCAGTGAAGAGAAGAGAGTTTTCAAACTGGGACTTCCCTAAATCTGAAAACAAGTCTGTACAAACCCGTGAAACCAAACCAAGAAAGCCAGCCTCTAGTCCAACTGGGCACTGGGTTTAGACACAGTCTCAGAGAGGAGTTAGTTATGATGTTGTTGATTTATTCCCCCTCCCCTCCTCTCTCTCTCTCTCTCTGTCTGTCTCTCTGTCTCACTCTGTCTCTCTGTCTCTGTCTATCTCTGTCTCTCTCCCTCTCTGTGTCTCTCTCCCTTTCCCTCTCTTTCTTTCTCTCTCTCTCTCTCTTTCTCTCTCCCTCTCTCTGTCTCTCTTCCTCTCTCTCTCTGTCTGTCTCTCTCTCTGTTTCTCTGTCTCTCCCTCTTCTCTCTGTCTCTCTCCCTTTCTCTTTGTCTGTCTCTTTGTCTCTCTTTCTTTCTCTCTCTCTCCCTCTCATTCTCCCTCCCTCCCTCTCTCTGTCTCTCTCTGTCTCACTCTGTCTCTGTCTCTCTCTGTCTCTCACCCTCTCTCTCTGTCTCTGTCTCACTCTGTCTCTCTGTCTCTGTCTCTCTCTGTCTCTGTCTCTCTGTCTCTCTCTGTCTGTCTCTCTCTGTCTCTCTGTCTCTCTGTCTCTCTGTCTCTCTCTCTCTCTCTCTCTCTCTCTCTCACACACACACACACACACACACACACACACACACGCCTTAATGACCACTTGTTGAATTGCTGTATGTAACATGACATGAATTCATGCTTTATGTGAGACTTTGGACAGATATTGTCTGAAATTCTTTCCACCTCAGTCATTCTATTATCCTACTACATCCTGTTTCAACTCAAGGTAAGAAATAGCATAAATCAAAGAATGGAACCAGATGAAAATACATCCCCACGCTTACTAATTTCCTTCAATTACACACACACACACATATGTATATATATATATATGTGTGTGTATCTATGTGTGCACACATATACACATACATCAACTTTATGTGTGTGTACATATATACCAAATATCATCCATAAATGTGTGTGTGTGCGCATGTGTGTGTGTGCAACAAAAAAACACCCCAATTGAATAGACAATCCATTACTTTGCAGCCCTATCTGGGATGACAGTTGTCATTTGTGTGGCACTTTAAGGCTCACCACGTCATGTCACTATTTTAATCAGTCTTTCCCCTCAGGTGGGGATGTCACACTCTGCCTACATCAGAATCCATTTGGGCAGAAATGTTGGGTTCTGGAGGCAGCTGTCCGGAAGGCTCTGGATGAGTGGGTGAGCAGCCCAAGGAGAGTAGTCAGGGAGGTGGAGGCAGGGGCTCCAGTTTGTGCCAAATAGAGAATTAGGGCAGGAATTAGGGATGATCAGCCTGAGGAGAGAGGCCTTAGTGGGAAAGTGGAGAAGAGGAAGTTGACTTAGATTATGTGAAGGATGATCCAGTGGGAGGGCATTCAATCCCTTCTCTTTGGTGCTGTAGTTAGCGTCTTTGCCTTGCCATTATTTCCAATTCATCCTCTGCATGTAGAACTCGTTTATGCTTAGCTGTTCCAATGCTTTCTCCCACATAGGCTAAGGCCTTCCTCAGGGTAGGAACTTGGTGGATTTCTTTGTACTCCTCACTCTTCGCCAAGTGCCTGGAGAATCACTAAATGCAGCGTTTCAGCAGGGCTGGATGAGGGTAGGTACAAAAATGCTCTATGGCATTTGAGGCAGGATGAAGCATGGAAGACACGCTGGAGCAAGATTCAGAACACCAGGCTGCACCTCCCTCTGCAGAAACGGACACACTGCATAATCTTGGACAGACCACTGCCCCCTCCGGCCCGTGCAGTGAGAAGCCTGGAACCAATCATCTCCAAGGCTCTTTGGTGGCACCCACCAGCCTGGGCCTGAATGCAATGAGTTTGACCATCCTGACTGAAGAGAGGAGTCAACTCCACCAATGTTTATTAAGCACCCGCTATGCCCAGTCACTCTGATCCTGCAGCTGATGAAGATACAGGATCAAACCAATACCTGTCCTCAGGAAGCTTATATTATAACACATAGGATAACATTTAAATACAAAGTGTACACAGAACAGAACAGATAAAGGGTAGCATCATCCTAGAGAAGTCACGAGTGTGTGTGTGTGTGTGTGTGTGTGTGTGTGTGTGTGTGGGTGTGTGTGTGTGTGTGTGTGTGGGTGTGCGCCTGAGGACACTGCTGAGGGAGGGTATTACAAAAGACAATGAAGAAGTAACACCCAAGAGACATCTAGAAGGAAAAGAAGAGTCTGAGCGGAGTGTTCTGGGTATGGGAAAGAGCCATAAGATGGAGCACCCGGGGTGAGAACCATCCTGATGACTGGTTTGGTTAAATCATAGAACAAAGAAAAGAGAGAGGTGAAAAAAAAAAAAAAAATGAAAGGTGGGAAGAGGCCAAGTTGTGAAGGGCTCTGAACCCTAGGCAGAAGACTCTGCATTTGACCTTAAATTAGCAGGGGCCACTGGGGCATACACATGGATCCATTAACTTGACTGACTTTTTGAAATGATTTCATGAAATGACTGCTGTTTTCACTGATTTTATCTTTCAATTAAGCCAAAAAAATTAAACCAGTTACTTTAGGAAGTCTTCCATTGTAAAGACGTTCTGACAGACAGAACAAAGAAGAAGCAACTTTGATGGTAGGGGTGGGGCAGGTCCATTTGTTCAGTTGTTTCAGGTGTGTCTGACGGGTTTTCTTGGCAGAGATACCACAGTGGTTTCCATTTCCTTCTCCAGCTCATTTTACAGATGAAGAAACTAAGGAAAACAATGACTTGCCCATTTTAAATGACTTGCCCAGGGTCATGCAGCTCACAAGTGTCCTAGGTTGAATTTGAACTCCAGTCTTTCTGATTTCAAGGCAGACACTCAATACCCTGCATCACCTAGCTACCTCCCACTGAATACTAATGGAAACAGTAAAAATGGATACATTCAACTTCTGCTGTTGGTATTGGGGAAGCGAAGCAAATAAAGTGTTTTACCAAGGTGTTTTACTAAGCAACAGACTTTTATAGTAAATTAACCAAACCATGGAACCTTTAGTTCGGTTAGAATATAAAAATGTTAAGCTTTTGTTCATTTATTTTGCTTTTTTATGGTGGTGTACAAAGGAATTACTGACTTCCCTGGATTGTCTTTGATTCATAATTGGCTATGAATGGGGAGTCTCCTTTTAACAAAGAAGTTGATTTGTGAGGACTCAGGAAAAATTAAATTTTAAATAATCATAATTCCCCCTACCCACACACAGACTACTCAGTTCCCAGCTGTGTAGGTTGTATTATTGGGATAACAATAACGATACTATTGATACTATATACATGCTGCTTGAAAACTTATGAGATGGTTTGCATATATGAATTCTCATTTGCAAAGCAATATGTGTATACTCACCTGCCTCCACATGTGCTTATATGTACATATGTGTATATGTATACATGTGTATGTAGCTATGCCTCGGTGTGTTGACATACATACATATATGTACACACATACATTATCTCATTTGGTCTTGGAAAATTTGGGAAGAAAACAAACAAAAAATAACCTGTTAACATGCATTTAATCAACGTTTAAAAATCAGAGTAAATTTAATTTTGATATTTTGTAACTATGCAGAACATTTTCCATAATTTTAAGTTTAATTTTTCTCATTAGATATTCCAGTTTATCAATCAGTTTCTATTAATTCCACGTGCCTCCATGGTTATTTCTAGAAATCACCAAAGATGAGCTTCGCATATTTTCTTGGATGTGTGTATGTATTTGTAAAATAATTTATTTCTGGTACTTTGGATCATATATCTATAGCTGAAAGGGACTTTTCCAGTCCCCTCTTTATTTATATGAGGAAAATGAGACAAAGGGAAAGCAAGTGAATAGTCCAGGTTCACATTGCTAAATAAGTATCAGAAGTTTGATTTGAACCCAGGACCGTCAGACTCTAGAGTCAGTGCTTGGTCCCTTGAACTGTTCTCTATTATTGTCTGACTTTTTAACCAAACCGCTCAGTGGGAGGTGGACAGACAATGCTGACAGGCAAGGAAGGCCAGAGGATGATTGTTTCTGCAGAGAAATAGAAAGGACAAAGGGTAGATGTTTTATGGAAATGCAACATGATAAGGAACAGATAAGTGTGGCTGTAAACATATAATGCTCTAGCCCTTGGCCTCCGATCCCCGAGCTCTGTGAGAGACAGAATTACACAAACGAAATCTTTCCGATGTTTCGTTAAGCCTCTCCATGCTGACCAATCTCTTTTCCCGGTCTCTTCCAGCTGCTTGCAGGGGGCACTTTCCAGGTCATAGAAATCACATTTGCAGTGGTAATGCACCTCATCTATCATGATTGCTTCCTGATATGGCCGAGTCATCACTGAGATGTCCGTGTTCTGCTGTGTTTTGATTCATAAGGTTTCTTTCTTTCTTTTTTTTTTTTTTCTTTCTAAATATGGTAAAAATAAGTTCGTGGGCATTTCTGCCTTGTAGGATTTCGGCTTCCCTTCAAGGCTAAACTCAGGTAACATATCCTGCCAAAGGACTTCCTTCTGCTTCGTAGGAGTCATGACCCTGCCCTATCATCCATATTCTGTATTTGTACAAGGGAAACAGAATGACATGGCGGAAAGAAGGTCAGCTCCAGTGTCTGAGGGGTGAGGAATCAAATCCAGCCTTCGACACATACTGGGAAAGTGGGCTTGGGCAGTTCCATTAAGCCATTGCTGCCCTAAGGAACTCTTCATATTTTTCAGTCACAGAACAGTCCTGTTCTGAACTGGAAGAGGGGATTTTCTCCCTGGGAATACACCGTGCCAATCAGAGTCCCAGCCAGAGACAAACTTGCATTGTATTTGGTTTTTTTTCTGCATGTATTTTATACACATTCTTGATTCTCTTGTTGTCTGTCCTTCGCTCTCAAAGAGGACTGACATCAGGAAGGGGATGTCATGACTTGTGACTGAAGTGGACTTAAGGGAGGGAGTTGCTCTGAATTTTGTACTGTATGTCTGCACATGCCTTGGCCCAGTATAACACAGTCTCCCTGAGGGGAGGGGCTATTTTCTTGTCTTTCTAGCCAAAGCCACTCCTATAGGAACGCTGTTGAATTCACGTGTGTTGAACAGAAAGCAATGCTGAGACCCTTTCATTCCTAAGACTTTAAGAAAATGAAAGAAAAATAAATTGACATTTCATTGGTTCAGATGAGCACTAGCATCCTGAGGACTTGGCCTTACATTAGGCATGTTGCTCCTATCTTTAACATCTGTGTGAAAACGGAAATATCTAGTAGACAGCAACAGTCATCTTGACATTGACTTCAGAGAAAGGTGACATTTAAATACTGTAAATCCTCCCAGGAAAATAAAGAAGTTGCCTTTTCATATCAGGATTTAAATAACTCTGTAAAACATGCTTGTGAGAGCTGTCAAATAAATCCTCCCTTTCCAAGGAATCTCATGTCAGAATCGGTAAGATGGAATTCAAATTGGGATTGTTTGGGCCCATGAGTGTAACTGGAAAGAGAAGCAACACCTGGTGTGAGGACATCTGGCAAGCATATCATGAGATTACTATCTGAGGCAGGCGCAGATGTAGTGGCAAGAATGCTGATCTTGGTGTCCGAACTGGTGTGAGTTCAAATCCTGTCTCTCTATGACAAAGAATGTATAACATAACTACTTTGAATTCAAGCTTCTTCAGTTCTCAAATAGGCAAATTGATGCCCTCTGATCTTTTTTATAGAGTGGTCTTCAGGTCTAAGTGAGACCCCATAGTATTTATTAGATGTATAACCCATCTCTTTACTCATTAAAAATCAGTGAATTGGAATTTCCCTTGGGGAATAAAATGACATCAAGGAAATGCTAGCTTAGATGATACATGAATCTGCCTATGTTCAGATAGATTGAGGGTGATTTCTGTTCCTTTTTGACATGCTCTTGCTCACCCCAAAAACTTGGCCAGTAGAAGGAAATGTTTAGATGTGGGGGGCATATTGATTGCTTTCGAATGCTGTCTCAACATCAACAAATATGAGTTGGTTTCAGTAATCTAGCAAGGATAAACATATGGTAGCTGTTGAAACCTCAACATGTACTAATTATCCATCAAAATGGGATTGGACAGGATGCCATAATCTCAGAGATGTCTTTCCAATCTAATTCCTCTGGCCTCATGTTTCTGTAAACATTTCTGACCACAAACCACAGAAAAGCATTTCATAATGTAAAGGATCCAATTATAGACAAATAGAGAAAGATGTGTGCCTTGATAGAAAGTTGAATTCAAGAAGTATGGGAACAAGACAAATTCAATGGCCCAAATCTCTTCCCCTTCTACAGAGAACTCCTCTCAAAAGGATGCTCTGTGATCACAGAGAACTTTTCTGTTCCTGTCTTGCTGCTCTGCTCTTCCTCCTGGGAGGATGAGTATTGAATGAGATCCATGTATCCCTATTGGCTCTGGTATTGAACCACAAGCCAACTGGAGAAAACATTTGACGTGTATATGACCCAGATTCTTCATCTGAAAAATAACAGGGCTGGACTGGAAAAAGTCTAAAGTCTCTGGCAGTTCTATATCCTATGAATGTTTGTGCATGGAAAGGTAAGTGTATCTTGCTTGTTTGCAAGCGCACATATACACACATGCTCACATACAAATACATCAATATATGCATACACATACACACACACATATATGTAGAGAGAGAGAGACAGAAACAGAGACAGACAGAGACAGACAGAGACAGACAGAGACAGAGAGAAAGATGGAGAGAGAGAGAGAGAGAGAGAGAGAGAGAGAGAGAGAGAGAGAGAGGGAGGTATACCTTATTATTGAATAGGAAAGTTGAAATAATTATGCAAGGAAACTCTTGTAATTGGGGTGTGTCATACCCGTTGCATATGCCCTTTTCCCTATCCAGTGCTGCAGAGGTTAGCTTCCCTCCCTCCCTTCTTTCTAAATCAATTGCAAGTTATGTCATCATCTCCTTGATATCATGCTTCTCTTCAAGAATGAATGAGGCGCCATACAAGGTTCTGAGCAGGATAATACCCAAAGGAAAGAGTGCATGTATAGACCAGCATGGATGACTACGACTATTTGAATATAACACAGGGTTGGGGAAAATAGATTTCAAAGGGTAAAGGGGATAAATCTATAAGATTCCATGAACTCAAAGGCTTTGGAGGAAGTCAGAGCATGAAAGAAGAGAACTCAAGAATGAAATGCTGCAGATGAAAGGGGAAGCCAGGCCAATGAGGAGAAAGAGGAGGATTGCTCAGAAAACACTGATAAGGAAACACCAGGAACTCATTGATCAACTGAGTTATATTTTTATTGTATAGAAAATGGAAGCAAAGCAATGGTGTTTTATAAAACAGGTTCACCAGTGTGAAAATTCATAATACTATGAGATTGGTAAGGTAAGCAAATATGAGAATTCAAGGTTGCAAAGTATCTCAGTGAATAGAGCCCCAGCCTTGAAGTCACAAGACCAGCATTAAAATCTGGTCTCAGTACTTGTTAGCTATGTGACCTTAGGTAAGTCACTTAACCTCTGCCTTCTTCCTTTTCCTCAGGTGCATAATAGGGAAAGCCGTAGCACCTACCTCTCAAGGGTATTGTGAAGATCAAGGGAGATATTTATAAAGCTTGTAGCACAATAAACATGCTCATTCTCTTCACTAACTTTCTCCCCTATACATGGCATAAACTCTTGTGTTTGTTCGTTTGTTTCTACACTAGCATTGGTAAAATGCTTAGTACGGTGCCAGGTGCAACCTAAGCACTAAGTAAGTGGTTTTTCTTATTAACGTCATTATCATTATTAGCACTATTATTAATAAATTATTATAATCAAAGGAAAGCACACATAAAGGGTTTTTTGTTTTCTTTTGTTTTTATTCTTATTGGGGAAAAATGTAGCTAAAGGAAAGGCTAGGACTTCACTTGAGGTAAATCGGACAAGAATGATTTACAAGAGAAAGAAGACAGAGCTGCCCAGTTCTCCTTTTGATTTTGTTTTCTCTACAAAGAAATCACCTTTATGCAGGAAACAACAGGACAAAAGTGCATAGCAGACAGCTGACACTCAAGAGAGGTAATGATATGATAAGAGAGCATCAGACTTTTCTTGGTGAATTCAAGTCCCTGAGCCCAGGCAAACCACTTTGTCAAGTACGCGGAGAATGGGAAGGTCCAATTCCTCAGTCACTATGGGTGATATTGAAAGAATCATGAACAATGAGAATGGTGCCACTGCCAACCATACCCCAACGAGCTTGACTTCAACTTCTGGGAAAATTTTTAACCGGATCCTTAAAGAGATGTTTGACCAACATCAAGAAAGAAGCAACTTTGTGATTACCAAGAACACACACTGGTAAAGGCAGAGTTTCCTTGCAGGGAGTTCCCTTCAACAATGAGATCATGGCTCAGGACCAAACATGGTTTGCAGTTGCTTAGCTGAAACACTGCAATAGGTACACTGCATATACTCTCGTGGATTTCTGATCTCAGCAATTTGGATGCTCCTTCCATCACTAGCACTGACAATCCACCCATTCATGCTTCCTCATCCCATGCAATTCTTGGTCGTGTCTTCCAGTAAAGTCACTGCTGTTGTTTTAGTTCTTCCAATGTACTGTAGGTACATTCTATCATACATACACATACACACACACACACGCAAGCATGCACACAAACACACACATACACGTACACATAGTCTCAGATATGGTATTTTCTAGTCATCTTAATTAAAGGTACATACATCTACTCTTTCTTTCGGGAATTATCATACTCAGAACCTTGTATGGTTCATCCTTCATTCTTGAAGAGGAACATGATGTCAGGGAGATGATGACATGACTTGCAATTTAATTGGATTGGAGGGAGGGAGGGAACCTCTCCTCTCCAACACAGGATAGGGAAAAGGGCATAGTTGAGAGAAGACCTATTAAGCCATTCAAGGACTTATTGCAACTCTAAAGCAATGATGTATCCCATCACATCTGAGCATAACAACAATTCAGCCAAAGATATCTTTTTATTTTTTCTAATTATTCAGGTAGGGAAGAAGGCAGCATACTGAAGTCTGATGATCAGGAAGATGTTGCTGATATTTTGGTTCTCCCCTCCAGACAGTTTTATTATGCTCTAAAAAATTCAGAGAACTGGTTAAGAAGAATGCTCTCAGCCTTTATGAGTGTGACCTTCAAAATTAACATAGTAAAATCACAAAAGTGCCAATTTGCATAAATATTTCAGCTTTCCCATTGAATAATATGCACATCAATAGGTAATATTTCCTGCTGTGACTGTGACCTTACCCCTCTGAAATGGTTGAAAATTGAGTGCTTTTATACAGGGGACAACTTGCCTTCTAAGATACTAAAAGCAGGAATGGTCCATAACTGATGATGTGCTATGTCTTTGCTTCAGCGAGAGTATAAGTCAAAACAAACACCAACCCCCTGTAAAGTATGGAAGTTTCTATCTGGGTCATGATGAAAAGGGGCAATATGGTGCCATATTATATTCTACAAGTCAAGGGGAAATGTTCTATGTAAAAAAATACACTTGGAAGAAACTAATTTGTATATTTTAGGTGTAACAGAGAAATGATTTTCACTTATTAAAATGTGTTCTGTTTCGTCCTAGGAGGCATAGTCATAAGTAATGGGTTGATTGCTAAGAAATAAATATAGTCTTATTATGAAGTATTCAAGAATGAAATGGGTTGCATGTGGGGGCAATGGGTTCCTTCTCATTGGGGATCTGTAAACAAATGCTGGATGACCACTATGCTGTAGTGTAAAGGGGTTCCTTGTTCACATTGTACTAGAATTCTAAGGCCTCCACAAACTCTGAAATACTATATGAATCTCACTTTGGCTCTAATTTTACTAATGAAAATACCAACCTCATGTCTCAAGGAATATTAGATATTTCTAAGTGACTAGATACTATAACTAAAAGTTAAATATTTAGGTATTTGTATACACATGCATATATCCAAACATATACATGCATATGCATTGAAACGACCCACCCAGAAATGGGCAACAATATACAATCCCCCTTACTCTATTATGGTCCCCTTCTTCCTTTTCAATGACAATAGCAATAATAATCAGTCAAGAAGAATTTTTTAAATACCTGTGTTATAGGCACTGGCCTAAGGACTGGTGATGACAAAAAAGCAAAAGGAAAGTCTCTACCCTCAAGGAGCTCATAATCTAACATGGGAAATAACAAGCAAATTATATGTGCCAATAAGTACCAAGGAAGTCACTCAAAGCAAGAAGGATTTGGGAAGGCTTCCCCCAGGAGGGGAGATTTTGGTTGGGATTTAGATGAAACTATGGAGGACAGAAGATAGAGAGAAGAAAAGAGAACATTTCAGGAATAGGGGACAGGAAGAGGAAATCCCTGATGGTGAGGAATGGAGTGTCTTGTTTGCAGAACAGTCAAGAGGTCAATGTCATTAGGTCAAGGAGTATGTGCCAGAGAGAAAGGTACCAGAAGACTTGAAAAGTACAAAGGGTACAGGTGAGGAAGAGTTCTCAAGACCAAACTGAGAATTTTTGTATTTGATTCTTATCTAGGGATCATGGCTGTCAATTTTTTTCTTAATTGTCAAAATCTGAAATCTCATGCTTGTAAATCACCACCACCACCACCATCATCATCATCGTCGTCATCTTCTACATCGTCACTGTCATTGTCGTCTACCATTTATATAGCTCTTTAGGTCTTACAAAGTACTTTACCTATATTGACTCATTTGAGTCTTACTACAATCCTGAGAGGTAGGTGCTATTATGATCTCCGTTTTAAAATTGAGGAACAAAAGCAGAGAATATTTGACTTGCCAAGAGGTCACACATCTAGTAGGTGGCTGAAGAAATACATAAACCCTCATCCAAATACACCTATACATGTTATCTTGGTCTACAATTATTCAACAATTCATTATAATTCATTCAACATGGGGAGTTTGTCCTAATGAATAAATAATTCTAACTATTTCAATTGAGGCACATTGATGTTCATATTTCCATTAAAAATAGGATTTATATAATACTTTAAACTTTGTAAAACACTCCACATACATTATCTTATATCTTTGGAATGAGCCTGCGAGGTAGGTGATATTAATATACCATTTTAAAGATGAGGAAACTGAATTAAAGAGTTTAAATGTTGTTGCTGTTATGTGTTTTTTTTTTCCTAGTGTCTCACAGTGGCTGTGTCCTAGTGTCTGAGGCAGAGCTTGAATTCTGGCCTTTCTAATGCCAAGTCTGGTTTTCTTTCTATTACATCATATACTTCTTGAAATTAAACCAAAAACTGTAATGAATCTGCAGCTATGGGGAAAGAAAGCTTTATGTGTGTTCCCAGAAGCAGCTCAAAGAGTTGTTGGAGCAGGTTTTATCCTTTGACCAAAGGGAACAAGAATTAACATTTCATGGTACTTGGGCTCATTTCACCTCATTGTGTTTATAATGAGCCTAAAGATAATAAAATATCCTCTACCAATGTTCATCACAAACAATAAAGAATTCAATCAACAAGTATCTTCTGAGTGCCCACTATGTGTCAGGTACTGCATTAGGCTCTACAGATTAAAAGACAAGGAGGAATTTTTTATGCTCCAGGAACCTGCAATTTATGAATATGCAGAATTCATAAGGATTCTGTATGGATGACAGAGAAGATATAGAGGTAGATGTTACTGATTTCTCTGTGTTGTGTCTCTTTTTTGTATTAATAAGCCAATATTTGGCTGCTTTCTCATGACTGTGGTAGTGTCTTTTTGTTGGGATGTCATTTCTCTCAGTTCTTTGATACCCTCACACTTGGACCCCTTCAGCACACATCTCCTGTATGCACACTTGAACCAATCTGGCTACTTTGTTAATCCATTTTCTCTGTAGGGAAATTTGGATTGCCTATATAAGCATGTAGAAGATATGTTAAGAGTTCAAATGCCATTTTTGAATGATTCTTCTCTTTATTGGGGGAAAAAAATAAAACTATTTTAATTTTTTTTCATTTTACTTTTAGAATTCTCCTTTCCTTTTCCTCCTTGAACATCTATGGTAGGATTTTGCTTAGTTGAACATCTTACTAAGGTTCCCTTAAACTGGTTTTACTTTTCTTACCCAACATTACTTTTTATAGCCATGTCTCACTATGTGGAAAGCCACTTGTTTATTGACTAAGACACTTATGGGGGCCAATAAATTTATACTGATTAGACTTTTTGATAATATCCTAAAATTCTAATGTCAATACAATTCCTGTTCTCTATAACCCACCTAACGTTCCAATTATTTGCTTAAGTAATTGTGAGTTAAATTTCCTTGGGACACCACACCTTTTTCTCATATCTTTTTAAATTATCCTTTTTCTACTATTTACTACTTCTGATATTAGCTCTGATGAATCAGGGTTTTGATTACACCCAGGAGGCTGACCCAAGGATAGTTCCTTTGTGACTAATAAGACTTTCCTTGACTATAAACATATTACCTGTCTTATTCCTTACAGTATCATTTGGGGCTCACCATGTCCAATGCTTACTAATTTTTTTTTTTTTCCAAAGAAAATGCTCATCATATGGAAGCGCAAAGCATCTGTTAAATCTGTCTGGACTTTCCTATTCCTTTTTCTTGCATCATACTTTCTTATGTATTTCTCTTCCTCCTTCCCCTTTCTCTCCTTTTCCCTGGTCAGCCAAAAACATTTTATTAAGTGTCTACTATTTCTATGATACAGTTATGTGGTAAGTGCTGGTGCTCCGAAGAAAGGCACAAAACAGTCCCTGATATTACAGCCTAATGGGGAAGATCCATATAAGAAATAATATACTGAGAAATATTCAGAATAAATCAGAGATCATCACAAAAGGAAGGCCCTGCCATTAAGGGAGATTGGGGATAGTTTAATGCAAAAGATGTGTTTTTAGCTGAGACTTGAAAGAAGTGGGCTGAGTCAGAAGGTAGAAATGACTCGAGAGATTAGTTCAGGCATGAGAGATAGCCATTGAAAATCAGTGATTCAGGAGTTTGAATGTCTTACTGGGAAAAAACAAGATGGCCAGTGTTGCTGGATGTTATGTCTTTGGAGGTCATGAAGATTCAACGAGAGTGAAAAGCAAGGAGGAAGCCTGGTTATGGAAGTCTGTGAAAACTCAATAGATTTCATATTTCATTTGGGAGATCTTTGGGACCCACTGAGCTTTTTTGAAAAGGGGAATGACATGATCAGACTTGTGTTTTTGGAAGATCAATTTGACAACTGAGTTAAAAACAGACAGGGATGGGGAGAGGGTTAAAGCAGGGAGACCAACTGGCATAGTGGTGTGCTAGATTAGGTGAGAGATGATAATGGTCTCCACCAGGATGGTGGCAATGTCCAAGAAGAAAAGGGGGCATATATGAGAAATGTCATAACTGACAAACACTGCCAATAGACTGGATATGGAGGTGCCAGAGAGTAAGAGGTAAAAGATTCCTGCTTGCTAGGTGACTGGGAAGATGGTGGTGCTCTCCATGGTAACAGAGTAGTTAGGAAGGGCAGAAGTGTTGGTGGGCATGGGAAAGATGATAATGTGTTCTGGTTCTGAATATGCTCTAAGTGCTCTAAGTGTCTGCTTTATATGTGTTAGCTCATTTGATTCTTACTGCACTCATGGGAGATAAGTACAATTGTTATCTTGATTTTACAGATGTTAAAACTGAGGCAGAGAAATAGGTGAACTTACTTATCCAGTGTCACACAATTAGGAAATAGTTGAGGCAAGACTTGAACCATGTTATCTAACAGATAGTGGGAGACTCAAGACTGAGGCCAGGGAAGAGGTTAGAGCCAGAGAAATCTGAGAATAATCAGCAGAAAGGTGAGTATTGAATTCATGGCAGCTGATAAGGTCACCAAGTGGAATTCTGTGGTGGAAGAAGAGAAGGGGACCCCATGCAGAGCCTTGGGAGGCCTCTCTGGTTTGTAGCTGCAATGTGGAAGAAGATCCAACAAAGGAAGGTCACTGGCAAGGAACAGTCTGCTATTAGGAAAAGAAGCCAGAGAGAGCAGTGTCATGAACACAGAGAGAGAAGAGAATGTGGAGGAGGAGATCAATAAGCACCAAGGGCTACACAGAGGTCCAGAAGGATGAAGGCTGAGAAAAGGCCTTTGGAGTTTGGGATCAGATCCTGGGCAGTTTCTGAAAGGAAAGCTTCCATTGAATAATGAAGTTGTAAACAAGGTTCCAGAGAATTAGAAGAAAAGACCCAGAGTAAAAGAGTAAAGAATAACCTTAGCTGGCCTTCTCAAAGAGGACAGCAACAACTTGGAGGAGAGAGGATGAGGACGTCTGGGGGAAAGCAGAGATAAAGTGAGTTTCTTCTGGGGATGGCAAGACAGGGAAGGTGGAGAGATGGAATATGGGAACATCTCAGGGCAGCAGGAAAGCAGTCAATAGATAGGGTGTGATTAAAGATTAGTGAGAATAGGAATCACCTTGGCAGAAGTTTGCCAGAAAAGATGGGATGAAAGCAGGGCTTTCTTTTTTTCAGTGAAATATGAGGAAAGCTCTTACTTGGGAGAGCAGTGGGAGCAGGAGTCATATGAGATATAAAGAGACAAAAAACTGCCGAGAACCTGCTATTGAGTGAGATAGTGAATCAATTGGGAAAATGTCAAAAGATTGCCTTTCTGCTGCGAGAACCCAGCTGACATTATGTAACATAAATTTGTAAGTGACCAGGTATGTACAGTTCCATGATTTACTTTAACTCATCTGATTATTTAATTTCTGTAGTAATATTGAATTCTCTATAGATTTTTCCCACTTTCTTTTTAATAACTAGTATTGGTGTTAAAACAGCAATTATTTTCATTGTTGCCTTTTTTGGTAAACATGTGTCATCAAAAGCACAATCAATGATGACCAAACAGCCCAACAAATAATGTTTCTTGTTGCCTCTGGGCGTACAGTAGGACTGAATCCCCAACTGCTCCTTATCTCTCCAAAATGTACCTGCTGGCCAGCTTTGCATGCAGGCAAAATTCTTTCCTCCTGGCTTTATTTATAACAAGAATGTCAAGATAGATATGATTCACATCCCTTTCCCAGCAACATTTGTCAACAAATCATTTGTCATTGGACAAAGATCTCATATATATCTACAGTCAAATTAATGTTTATTGATGGTCTAGAAACTCTGTAAATATTAATATCCTCTACCTCATTTCCTACTATTTAACTATCATCACTGGAGAAGCAGAAAAGGACGCCAAAATTTCCTGTTTTCTATTGGTTGCCATGGCCAGAATAAAAATCGTTACTGAGTGTCCAACCTACTTTCTGATGCACCTTTCTGCAATTATCTAGGATTTTTCCCCTGAAAATATATTCTTTCTATTACTGGGGAAATAAAATAAACATTTCCAGCATGATAGCACCTGCTGAATTATTATTAATTACTATTAATCATCATTCCTATCATCCCTAATTCACTAAAAGTAGATATATGTTGAACTCCTGAAATTGAATTTAACAATGTAATGAATCCATCACACAGAGTGGGAAAATGTCACTGCCCAACTCTAGACTTCGTTCTTAAGTATGGCTCATTATTTTGGAGGCAATTTCAGGAGATATGATTGGCCAATGCTACTTTAAGATACTTGAAAGATAGCTGAATTTCAGGTATCTGCTCTCATGTGTAATACTGAAATGAAGAGTTCAGAAAAAGAAGGAAAAATGGGCCTGAATGATAAGATTTAGACTTCTCAGATGATTGGGTTATAACTGTAGAATGACAAGTTATGAATTTTTTCCTATTGCCCCAAATGGAAAACTCAAAAAAAAAAAAGATGAAGGAAGACAGAAGCACATTTAGCACAAGAAACTCATCAAGTTCCCTGCAAAAGAATGAGTAGTATGACCCAGAGCCACAGTAGATGAGAGAGATTAATTTTCCACCTTGGGGTTTTGAATTTTGGATAAATCTTTAGACACAATTGTGAATGGAGTGTCATTAGAATTTTCAGTATTCCCACTTAATCAAAGGAAAAAAAAAAGTATCATTAAGATATATACACTAAAATAACCCCCATCCTGTCATTGTGTCAGTAAGAAAGGCTTAGCTACCGGGTAACAAATAACCTCTGAAAATTAGAACTGTAAGAGGTTCAAGCTTGATTTATGCAGCTCCTTCAAGGAACCAATTTTTCAGGTAAGAATTGCTATTCTTATTAGGACTGTATACAATGATCTAAATGAAATATCATTAGGGAAGGAACTAATCCTTCATCTTCTCAAAAGTAGGTTACAATGAATCAACTGATTGCAAGACTACTGTGCCAATGGAAATATCGGCTGGAAAAGAACATGTCATAAATTTTGTTAGATAAAATTATGACCCTAAATATCTGGGACAAGTACAAGACCCTGTATGCTATCTGAAAACTAGTATACGTATTTAGCAGCAGAATATCAAAATGAGCAATGGGGTAAAGATGGATTATTGTGGAACACAGGAACAGATGCAAGAAGGTTTCTTTGGCTATCATTCCATAGATTTAAAGCGAATACATAAATAACATTTATAAATTGGGAAATGTTTCAAAAATTCCCTGATGTAAATAGCTAGGGACAGTTAGGTGGTACAGTGGATAGACCACTGGGCTTGGAATCAGGAAGATTCATGAGTTCAAATCTGGCCTTGGAGACTTACTAGCTGTGTGACCCTGGGCAGGTCACATAGCTGCTGTTTGCCTCAATTTCCTTCTCTGTAAAAAGGAGCTGGAGAAGTAAATGGCAACATGACTGAAAGGACTGAAAAACAACAATGTAAATGTGTGAAGGAGCTATGAGTTCATCAGCATAGAGAAGTCCCAGTATGAAAACTCCCATCACTGACATAGATCACTGAGCATTTTAAATATACTTAGAAGAGTCATGGGGGCTTGTTGGAGTAATATTGAGATGAAATGACTTGCCCCCAGGATCACAGTTAAGAGTAAGAGGATGCATTTGATCTCAAATCCTTATGATTCCATACCCGGCACTCTAATTTCTCCAATTCTGTATAAAATAGGACAAAAATGAATCTTTCGAAGCAAATCTTAGTAATTCAGTTGGGGATTAGGGGAATTTAAGACACCACACTTTTTCTGCAAAGTTAATGACACATAATTTTAGCCCCAAATGCTTTTAGTTCACATTGAAAATGTAGGCATATTCTGACATTAGTTTAAATGGGAAAAATAGCCATTGCTTTTCAAAATGTATTAGTCTATCAGATCTCAGAGGGAAAAATATGCCCCAAATGACTTAATTATTTAAGTCTGACCTAAATGATAAATAAGTATTTTCTGTGTGGGGAGATCTTTAAAGAATCAAAGTCACAAAATAATAGGATTGAAGACTCACATCTCACAGGGGCTTCAGGGGTCACTGCATTCAATATCCTCACTTTATAACTAAGAAAACTTAGACTCAGAAATATTAAGTGACTTGCTCAATGTCACAGAGAGGATTTTGACTAAAGACCTCTGACTGCAGTGCTTGGACAGACATTTGGTAGGAAGGTGAGGTAAGTATTCCTTTCTTGTATGGGATGGCTTCCCTTATTGTGTCCTGGGCTTCCCTGGGGAAGGTCATGAAGTCATCAAAAAGATATGCTGTAGTCAATATGTAAGAAGCTGTGAAATACAGTGATATTTTAGAAAAACAGGTATGAATTTTTGATGACTATTATATATGCCTTAACTATAGCAGGTAATAAAAGGTTTGTAAATGAATAATTAGCCATATTCTTCAATCTGGCAGTTGGAGGCACAGTGGAGAAAACCCAGTGGCCTCAGACACTTACTAGGTGATCCTGGACAAGTCATTTCACCTGGTTTGACTCAGTTGCCTCTTCTGTAAAATGAGCTGGAGAAGGAAATGGCAAACCACTTCAATGTCTCTGCCAAGGAAGCCCCAAATGGGGTCACAGAGTCAGACAAGACTGAAAAAACTGAACAACAATAATATTTCTAATTTAACCAATATTTCTGATGTCCTTATCCTTTTTAAGGACTTTTCCAATAGTTAATTTTGGTCCAACAACATTCTATCCCAAAGTTTCATCTTAAGCTATTGGCTCCTTGAAAACAACTCTTTAAGTCTCCAGTTCAGGAAGCCAAAGGCAGGTGTCTGTCCACATCCCATCTGACTGGGAGCTTTCTTAGGGCAGAGTCGGTCTTCTGCTTTTCTTTCTAGCCCCACTGTTTAGCACATTGCCTTGCACATAGTAAGTACTTAGTAAATAACTGCTAAGCATGATTTGATTTTACATACCAGCTTTTACTCTCAAGGAGAAGATAAAATCGCTGTTGGACAGCATGATTTGGAAATAGGAGATGGTCTCTTGGCTTAGCAAAACCACTGGAGATGTTTCTCTTCTAACTACTTAATTGTTGAACAAAGCAAGTTTCTCATCATTACCATAATGTAAAGCAAAGAATATTGGGATTACTTCAGTGTTTTTGTCAAAATTGCTTCCTTTTCCATAGACTTAAATCACAAACTCTTTATGCCTTTGCATTTATTTTAATTAAAACATTTATTAAGTGCCTATTTTTTGATAGGCATGATGTTTGTTACAATAGAAATGACCCTGGATTGAGGGCTTCAGGCCCTCAATTCAAATCCCAGGTCGGTTATTATATATCTATGGAAAAGTGTCTTGCCCTTCTCAAGGTCTGAATTTCCTCACCTATCAAATTAGGGGACCCGAGTTTACTCTAAGGCCTCTTCCAACTTCTAGCACATGATCTTCAGATCCTGGATGCCAGATATGCCAAATAAAAGGTAACTTCCTTTTCTCAAGCAGCTTACAATCCAGTGCAAAATCCTCCTCTTTTTTCAGTAGAAGATCTTTCCAAACTCTCCGAAATAGCTAAAAAATCCAGCTAAAGCAAGCAATGATCCTCCAGTAACTGGCTCAGACAAGACTGATCCAGAGATGAAAAGGCACTCATTCCATCATCCAGCCCAGAATTGAGCTTCTTCACCTTGGGAAGATGTCTGGCAAGACCAAATTTGCCAAGCCAGGCACAATTCAATTCATCAGGAAATCTTCAAGCACTTACCATTTGCTTAATAAAGGCAGTGTGGAGGTGGTAGAGCCAAGGTGGTGGAGTAAAAGCAGGGACTTCCTTGAGGTCTCCCCAAAGCACCTCCAAATACCTGTAAAATTATTCTAAACAAATTCAAGAGCATCAGAACCCAAAAATGACAGAGTGAAACAAATCTCCAGTCTCTGTCAATCTGGAAGGTTGATAGGAAAAGTCTATTGCATCAGACTGGAAGAGGAGCAGAGTCCATTGTGGGCAATTTTAGCATAGACAAGCCAGAGCAGGCCTCAGACAGTTGCGGCAATTTCTAGACTTCTCAACCCAAAAATGCCAAAGATGACTTAGAAGGTCAGTGGGAAAGGTCTGTCCAGACCTGAGTGAGAGAGGAGCAGTGGCCATGGTGGCAACAGTGGCTGCTTCTTGACACAGATATTGGGGGAATCAAGAGGTTTGACCAGAGGAAGATTGCAGGGATCTCTTTTCTGGCACTCAGGCAGAATTCTCTTGCTTTGCCTGTGCCTAGATCTGGATCAATGTCCTGGGTGGTGGTCCTGTGGCAAGGAAGAGCCCTGGCGTGGCTGGCTATGGTGAAGAAGGAATACTTCTCACAGTTCTAAGGCAGAAAAGATTGCTTGATGTCACTCATAGAGCAGAAGACAAGTCAGGAAAAGAGTAAATATCTCTCTTTTCATCATATAACCTTGAAGGAAATGAAAATTTACAGGTCCCTAGAAATATCCATGAAAACAGTGGCATAAAACCCCCACAGCTGGAGAGAACATACCCTCCATACTGGAAGCAGAGAGCTACCTTAACAAAGAGCTAAAAAGTCAAGTATTTGGCTGGGAAAATGAGAGTGGGGAAAAATCAGACAATAGAATCTTTCTTTGATGACAAGAAAGATCAAAACATACAATCAAAAGACAACAACAAAGTCAAAGCTCCTATATCAAAAGCCTCCAAGGACTTATGAACTCATCACAGGCTATGGAAGAGCTCAAAAAGAATTTTGAAAATAAAGTAAGAGAAAAAGAGGAAAAATCATGAAGAGAAATGAGAGTGATGTAAGAATATCATGAAAAATGAATCAACAGCTTCCTAAATGAGACACAAAAATACTGAAGAAAATAACACCTTAAAAAAATTAAACTAACCAAAATAGCAAAATAGGTCCAAAAAGCCAAGGAGGAGAAGAATGTCTTAAAAAGCAGATTTAGACAAATGGAAAAAGAGGTCCAAAAGCTCAATGAAGAAAGTAATTAATTAAAATATAGAATGGAGTAAATGGAAGCTAATGACTTTGTGGTAAATCAAGAAATTTTAAACGAAAACCAAAATAATTAAAAAAAAATAAAAGACAATGTAAAATATCTCATTGGAAAAACAACTGACATGGAAAACAGATCCAATAGAGATAATTTATTATTGGAGTACCAGAAAGTCACGATAAAGAACAAACAAATAAACAAAAAAATGAACCTAGACATTGTCTTTCAAGAAATTATCAGAGGAAACTATCCTGAAATTTTCAAACCAGAGGGGAAAATAGATATTGAAAGAATTCACCAATAACCTCCTGAAAGAGATCCCAAAAGGAAAATACATAGGAATATTGTAGCCAAATTCCAGAGTTCCCAGGTCAAGGAGAGATTATTACAAGCAGCCAGAAAGAAGCCATACAAATATTGAGGAAACACAATCAGAATAATACAAGATCTAGCAGCTTCCACATTAAGGTATCAGAGGGCTTAGAATATGATATTCCAGAGGTAAAAGGATCTAGGATTAAAATGAAGAATCACCTACCCAGCAAAACTGAGTATAATACTTCAGGGGAAAAAAATAGATAGTAGATGAAATAGAAGATTTTCAAGCATTCTTGATGAAAAGACCAGAGCTGAATAGAAAATTTGACTTTCAAATACAAGACTCAAGAGAAGCATGAAAAGTTAAACAGGAAAGAGAAATCATAAAGGACTTATTAAAGTTGAACTATTTGCATTCCTACATGGAAAGATGATATTTATAACTCATGAGAATTTTCTCAGTATTTATGACGGGATAATATCTAAAAAATAAAATTGAAAGATGATAGAGAAATGCACTGGGAGAAGGAGAAGGGGAGAAGCAAAATGGAGTAAATTATCTCACATAAAAGAAGGAAGAAGAAAGTTTTTACAATGGAGGGGAAGAGGGGGAAGAGGATGAATGAACCTTACTCTTATTGCATTTGGCTTAAGGAGGGAATAACATAGACATTCAATTGGATATGGAAATCTATCTTACTCTACAGGAAAGTAGGAGCAAAGGGTATAAGAGAGGAGGGAAGATATAAGGGAGGGTAAATTGGAGAAGGGATAATCAGAAGCAAACACTTTTTAGGAGGGACAGGGAAAAGGAGAGAACAGAAGAAATGTATGAGTGGGATAGCATGGAGAGAAAGGTAGCCTATCACAATATGACTGTTATGGAAGTATTTTGCATGACTACACATGACAAATTCATAGCAAATTGTTTGCTTTCTCACTGGGGGTGGGTAAGGAGGGAGGGAGAGAATGTAGAACTCAAAGTTTTAAAAATGGATGTTAAAATTGTTTTTACATGCAACTGAGAGAGAAGATACATAGGCAATGGGATAAAGAAATCTATCTTTCCCTGCAGAGAAATAGAAGGGAAGGGGATAAGAGAAGGGTAAGGGTGGGGGGTATAGAAGAGAGGGCAGAGTGAAGAAAGATTGGATAAGAATCCTTGCCATCTTGGGCTGTGGGTAGGGGTGAGATGGGGAGAATATTTGTTTATATCTAAAAAGTCTTTAAAGAGGATACGGATTTCAGAAATATTGGTTGAATTAGAATTATGCTTAATTAGTAATTTATATATCTATCATTATTTCCTATAGTTAAAGCACATGTAATAACCCCCTTAAATTCAGAGCTGGCTTTTTTTTCCAAAAAATATCACTATATTTAACAATTTCTTGAATGTTGCCTGCAACATCTCCTTGCACTAATAACCTCACTAATTTCCCCTCGGTAAGCAGATGACATAATAAAGGAAGGTTATCACGTTCATGACACTGGTGACATTTTATTATTTTTAGTCTCATTTTCTACATAAGGATATTTTCAACTAAATAAAATCTAAAACTCATTTAATATCCCAATTGTATGGATACATTCTTTAATATCATAATTCTGGGTCCAGAATAACAAGCTTAAACAAAAGCAGTAGTGATATTAAATATTTAAAATCATGTTGAATATTAAAATGTCAGCCCAAAAAGATAGAGGGAAAAATTGCAATCTGTGCTGTTGCTTCTCTCACTTTTATCTGAGACTTCTACTGGAAGATTAGGGGTAACAGTTCATGGAAGAGAAGAGAGAGTCACAAATAAAAATAAGCCATTAGATTATAACATGTGATAAGTGAAACTCACTCTCTATTCTTTCCCTCTTAACACCCACAGTAATGGGGATAACCAATGGAAAAAAAAAATTCTTAGAAAGTGAATAGAGAAACTTATTAACATTCCATTGCCTCTATAGACTCCTTTCCTGAGAAATGATTTAATCATCACTTTTCTCCCAGATCCTTTTTCCACCCAACCCACAACAGTGTATCATTATTTCTCCATTACTGTAATATATTCAGATATTCCATTTCTTTTCTTATGACACTTGGTACTTGAAATCTATCTATAATTCCTCCCTAAAACCAGGGCTCTATCCGAGAAAAACAAAAATCTATCAACCTCAGGGTGCCAATACTCACTGTTCTCCAAGCTGAGTTAGAGACAACTTGTAGACAAATACTCTTAGACCCCCAAAGCACTGGGCTTCAAAGGGCCAAGGGAATGAGAGTCTGTTTCATGACCTGAAGAAAAAATTGACTTCCTTTTCCTTTTGACTGCTAGGAGTTAATGGAACCTTTTCAAACTGATGAGTTACTTTCCTCAATTTAATAGCATTCATTCATTCATGCATGCACATACTTTGCTTTGCTCAGAATTGCTTTGTTCAGAATTGCTTATACAAAGAAGATGCCACAAGAACTGTATTCGTGGAACTTTTTGTTTTGTTTTGTTTTCGGCAGGAGAAGCTGTTTTGTAAAAATGAAATGATAAAGTTCAATGATAAATAGTCTGTGAAAGGAGACATTCCTTTCCACTGGACCATGGAGATGAGTGGGAGTTGTGAGAGGAGGGCATCAGGATGGGAATTCTAGGCGAAAAAATAGTATAAACAGAGATAGTTTAAGAAGGAGTGAAAATGGATGATAAGACATTGAAATCCATTTTAGAGAATCACAGTTATATTTGGGAACAGCTAAGCATATAGGGATTAAAAGGAAATTCTTACATCTTTCCATTCCCTGAGCTGGTTAAAAATGTGTCCAGTTGCTACAAGAAAAAAGCCATGGGGATGTTGATTCTCAAACTTAGTCTGTGTGAATGTACTGGGGAGAAGGGATTCTAAGCATCATTCCCATTAATCAGAGTAAGTGCTGTAAGCAGTAAGTACCTAGAACCATGCATTCCCATGGCACAGATGTCTCCCTTCAGCCATCACGTAAACATTGTTTAATTACAGACATGAGAGGTCTTGAACATGAAGGCATTTTGATAAAGTGATAGACCTTGACTAGGAAAAAAACAAAGATCGAAATGGGAAAGAACATGGAAACAAGTTCCCCTCTTCAGTCTTACTTCATCTTTTATTTACTCTAGTAACCATGGTAAATCCATGGAGTAAGGGCAAGGAAGAAACTTATCATCTTTACTGTTCACATTCTTAATTACCTTTTCATAAACATCCAGGCTAAGAGCACTTTCAACAAAGCAAGATATGAATCTTTCTTATTCCATTAAGAGATTGATCACTTGCTAATAATAGCTTTGGTAAGGACCTAATAATTGCCAAGCTCCAGACTGTTTAGAGCTCACTTATGGCACATGTTCCTAGCATCACAGATCTAAGCTGAAAAGAACTTCAGAGGCCAAGGCCTTCGCTTTGGATTTCCCATTAGAGGCAGGAGTGCCTTCTGTCTCTTTTTGTATCTCTAGGGCCTGACACAGATTAGGAGTTTAAGAAATATTGACTGATTGACATGCATGTGTACATTCTACTGGTTACATGCACATACATGAAAACAAAAGCATATATGCATGTGTGTGCATATATACACATGCCTTCTTGTCTACTAGAATGTATACTCATTAAAAGCAATGGATTTGTCTCTAATGTGTTGTTACTCCCTGTGCCTAGGACAGTGCCTGGCATACAGATGCTACTTCATATAGGAGTGTTGGTTTATCTTCACCATTAGGGAAGTCATTTTTACAGCCTCTAATATCAGAGACTCTTACTCAACATATGATGAAATACATAGATAGATATAGATATAGATACAGATATATAGACATGCATGTGCATGTGTACATATATGAATGTATGTGCACATGCATGCACACATGTATGCATGTAGAAGTGAACAAAATACATTGAAACTCCTTCCTTCTGCCCCCATGCAGTTCGGTATCTTTGCAGCAAATGTTTGCCCTCAGTCCTAAAGTGATGTATGAGGCAGCTAAGTGACTTATCTAGGGTCATGGGTAGGATTTGATGCAGGTTTCTGGGTTCCAAGGCAACCTCTGCCTGCACTTGGCCAAACTGCTGCTACAAAAAGCCTAATGATGGGCCAATAGTGGCTCACGATCTCATTGTGCATTTCTCCCAAGAGCCCTGTCAGGAGGCAGTCACTGGCCCTTCACTGATCTCTGCTTTCCTTCCCCTTTGCTGTTCCTCTTGGAATTGAAGAATCAAAAAAAGCAGTCTCATTTCTCTCTTCATTAACTTTTATCATAATGTAATTCATATCAATATTAATGCTGTATGCCACATGCCCGGGACCATTTAAAACAGCCTGGTTGTGAATTTTTCTCACCCTCTCTCCACTTTCACTCAGTGTTTTCTAGTCACTGATGGATTTCCAGATTGAGATGGGATCATGATGGAGTCATACAGGAAAAAAACAAAAAAACAAAAAACATCCCTGTTGAGAGATTTGAAAGCACAAGTGATAACAGGAGAGGACAGGCAGAAGTCTGGAGGGAGCAGAAAGCGTGTGCTCATGTGAGGAGCCTGTTTCAATTACACTTTCCAGCAGATAGGGCCTGGGATGTTTTCCTTCTTAATCTGGGATTTTCAGTAAGACTTGTCCTCCCACAGTGAGGTGGCTTTCATCTGCCTCAAACCCCATCAGCCTGTCAACTCCTCAATTGGTTTTGTATCACCTAATACCAAAGACCAAGCTCTGCTCTCTGATGTGACAACCTGCCCCCCCAAATACACACAAACACACTCCCACACATACACACACATGCACACACTCGCACACATACACACAGACACACGCATGCACACACACTCACAGACACACATGCACACACACTCTCACACACATGCACACACATACACACTCACTCACACATATGCACACACTCACACACTCATTCACACACACGTACACAAATATGCACACACATACACTCGCTCACACACATGAACACACACTGACACACATGCACACATATTCACACATAGTCTCACACAGACACATGCACACACATACACTCACTCACACACCCTCACACTCACACACTCTCACACACATGCACACACACACACACACTCTCACACAGACACATACACATGCATACACACTCACACACATTCACACTCGCACTCTCTCACTCACACACACACATGCACACACACTCAATCACACACTCTCACTCACACACATACTCACACACACTCTCACACAGACATACATGCACACACACATGCACACACACTCACACACTCTCACAGAGACACACATGCACACACACTCAATCACACACTCACACACATGCACACACACACACACACTCTCACAGAGACACACATGCACACACACACACTCAATCACACACTCACACACATGCACACACACTCAATCACACACTCTCTCACTCACACACACATACACACTCACACAGACACACATGCACACACACACTCACTCACACACACTCTCACACGCATGCATGCACACACACACTCACTAACTCACACTCACACCCACACACTCTTACACTCATGCATACACACGTATACTCAGTCACACACAGCTGCATACCTCTGTGGTATTGCTGATACTATGATGTGATTATTTATAAGGAGGCACACTGCTTTATCCTCATCCCCTCCTGTACCCCACCCCTGTATCGCGGAAGACACAGTCTGCCATCCTAGCAGACTGGGAGCCTCCCTCAGGGCCCGGGAGCCCTAAGTGCGGGCCTGCAATATGACCATGGGCAAGCTACTTCATCTCTCCATGGCCAGACAACTTTCTAATGTAACACCGAAGATCTGAGACCGAGGGCTGGAGGAGGCGTTCCACTTCTCATTTTCACAGGACAGCCAACTGAGGCACAGAAAGCAGAAGTGGTTGGCAAGGTCACACCTCTGGGATGCATCCAAAGCAGAATTACAGCTCCGGTCTTCCCACCTGCACGTGCACGCCCACCACGTCACGTCGCCTCCCTAGGCTGCATCTGAATGCCAGGTCTATGTGTCGGCTACCACAGTCACTGCCTGGGGTGTCTTTCAGCCTTCCACTGTTCATAGCCACCCCTCCCCTTGTGGATGGACATGCACATATGGATATCACATACAGTGCATGTGTATACACACGTGTACACAGCTGCACATGGACAATGGGTGCGCAGGCATGTGCATACATGTGCCTATGTACACGTGAGTATGTATACATGTAGCCTTAGAATACAAATGCATATTGTGCATCTACATGTATGCAGGGATGTTTCTAATAAAACGTATTTATAGCAGACTTCAAGGTTTGCAAACTGTTTTACATGCTGTCCTGTCTGATCCTATAAGGACCCTGTAAGGTAGTTGCCCCACTTTACAGATGAGAAAAGTGAGCCTGAGAGAGGGAGCCCTGCTGGGCATCCCACAGCTAGGAATTATGTGAGGCTGGGTGTGAGTGCTGGGGCTCCCAGAAGTCTGTCCATATTCCCCCTACACCCACAGCTCCTTTCCTGGAAGCCACACTCACCTAGGGGAAACTTCTAGGAAGTTTGTGGGTTTGTTTTTTTTTTTTTTAAATGGGGCATTTCATCACCCTATGTTATTATCTTTCATGCAGAACCTTTCAAGCTAGTATGGGGCCTGGAACAACACAGTATGCACCTAATAAATGTGTGTCTCACTTTGTATTGAAAAAATCTTGTATTTGATTAAAATATAGGTGAAGATTTTATTGCATAGGAAATATAAATACAAAATAAGTATAGATTTCTTAGTCAAGCAGTTAATCTAGAAAGTAACAAATGTATGTCAGAAGTTGCTGTTTAAAGCACATATAATGTTAAAACCAAAAATTTTACATGAGATGTTCAGTAAATACTTGAAGTCCCATGATTTTCCTGAGATCACTTAGCCACGATGTAACTAAGATAAAACTTGAAGTCAGGTCCTTCTCAATCTCTGTTAACCACACCCTATTGCCTTTCAGGAACCCGTTGTACAGTTTGATAATAGTGTGTGTCATTCCCCTAAAAGTTACTGCTCAAAGCACTTGTTATGTGGACACCAAGAACGTGCACATAGGAAGTATTCAATAAATACTAGAATTGAAAAATCCTGCAATTGGGAACAAGCTCTCATTCTCTGACACGTTTTGAGTCATTTTTGTTAACGTGAGGGTTCATATTTGTTCTGCACTAGACTGTGTCTAACCCACGCGAGTTGTGGAGATGGCGGCAGGGGATGCTCATAGCACAGATCTATGCCACCCCTCTTGTGTACTCGTATGTCGCATCCTCTACATTAGAGAATCTGCCTCCTGTTTTTAGCCATAATCCTTACTAGCCCCTCTCATGAAAAGCAGTGCAAAGTTCTAGAGTGGGATGTTAACGAGATGGCTGAAGAAAGTTTGGAGAAGGAAGCAGAGATCGCCAAGAGCCAGCCTGACTTCGTCCTGTTCACATGATGCTACACAAACTTTGGGATTTTTTTCACATGATCACAACACTAGCAAAGGAGGAAATTTCTCTGGCAATTGTCCACCTTCATTTCTGCAAACTTTATGAAAAGGTATTTCCAATGTGTTATGTGAATAACTTGGAGATATTTGCATTAAATGCAATGCCTCTCAAATGGCTTCAGAAGTAATTGGAGGACTCTGAATTCAATTGTTACTGAATCACTGTGAGTGAGGCAAGAAGCCTCTGATGGAGTCTCCCCCAGGATGTGTCTTTGGTTCTGGGCTGTTGAACAGTCTTATCGGTGACTTGGAAAAATGCATAGTGGGCATGCTCATCGGCTTTTCAGATGACACAAAGCTGTGATGGCTACCTAAGGCTGGACGACAGAGGCAGGACCCAAAAGAACTTTGATGGCTAGGGCAATGGGCATAGATAGAACAGTATCTAACAAGCTACCATTCAATGGGGTAAATGTTGTGTCTGACATTTCTCAAACCCCAGACGAAAAGGATTGGTTATACAGCAATTTTCTGAAAAGGACAGTCGTTCATTATCCATCAGCAATGGGAAGTCAGAGTTGAAAAAGAAAATAATATGATTTGGAGGCAAATTGGTAAGAGATAGATTCCAGGAATGGGGAAGGGATGGTCTCGCTGCGCAGCCCTCAGACTTCATCTGCATCGCCACGTTCAGTGCTGGCAGACCTGGCTTAAGAAGGAAGCTGATGAGATAGAGAGTGCCCCGCAGAGCCCAACCAAGATGGTGGCGATGCTTGAGTCCATGCCACATGAGAATGAGAAGCAATTAGAGGTCTCCATCCTTGAGAAAAGGAGCCTCAATGTGGAGATGTCAAAACTGTTTCAAATGTATGAATGGCCAACACTCTGTGGAGGGATCATACTCGACTCTTTTAGCCCTAAAGGACTAAATCAGAAGGCATGAATGGAAGTCTCAGAGAAGTGTATTTAAGTTGGATGAGAGCAAGACTGAGAGAGAAACAGAGACAGAGACAGAGACAGAGAGAAAGGCATTGGAATTATCTCCAAATGAGCTTCTGGAGACATTCTTGGCTGCCCCTCATTTCACTGTCTTCAAGAAGAGTGAGTGTGGATGCATACTCCTCAGATTTGCTTTAGTGGAGTTTCTTTAATATATGGGTTGGGGTGGGAGGGGACCTGTGATCTTAAGGCCACATGTGACCCTTAGGTCCTCAAGTGTGGCCCTTTCTCCAAATGCAAACTTCACAATATTGCTGGTCAGTCCACTTGAGGACCTTGAGGACCTAGAGGACCACACATGGCCTCAAGGGTGGAGGTTCCCCTCCCCCAGGTTAGATACTTTGACTTCTAAGTTCCTGTCCAAACAGCCCAAATCTGTAGTTGATTTGTGATCATCCTGGAAGGGGCCTATGAAGCCTTTGAAGCCAAACTACAAATTTTAGGGACAAGTAAGTGAAGGCCCATATAAATTGAGTGACTTTCTCAGGGTCAGTAGGAGATCAGCCTCAGAGGCTAGATTTGAACTCAGGTCCTCTGACTCCAGGGAGGGTCCGGAAATCTTTCTACTCTAACATTCTGGGACAAAATGACCCCCATGTTCACTTCTGACTTTAAAATTCTAACTCTGATAATGATATCTTTGTGGACGAGACAGAAAAGCAGGGACTGGAGATAACGACACAGCTGTGTGGATTTTGACCCCATTGTGTGATCTAACTACAATTTCCTCATGGAAAAGATGAGAGAGTAGATGATATTTCGAGTCCCTTCCAGCTCTCAAACTCTGTGGCTGTGTGCTAATCATTTTTAAAGGCTAACAGGAAAACAGCCGGCGTATTTCACACTCTTTCTGACCCCAGATGAGACCCACGTGTGCTCTACAGTAAATCTGCAACAACATTAAAATTAAGACAAGACATGATCACGCAGCCACGTCAGGGCTTATATCAGCGTCTCCAAGTTAAACTGCCTCAAAAAGGGGCGGGTTTGATTTCATCCCTCAATTATTATAATTTACTGGGGCAGCATTAGCATAGGCCTGACAAACATCTCATTTTCACAGCCCTGGAGAACTTAATAAAACACTATCAGTGATCATGATAAGAGAAATACTAATTGAAAATATGTTTTAATAAATGACACATTAAAGAAGAATTCATTTCCCAACTTGGCTCTGAGATACCTCTGATGACATATTATCTGAGTTTATTGCCAGGGGTGTGAAAAACTCAAGTAGTTGTCTGAACTTTTAGCACTGAAAGCAAGAGTTGCTACATCCAGGCACAGAATGCAATCTGGGTCTCCATTCCATCCAGCTAGCTTGCTAGCCTATTACTGAACTTTGTTAATCACACATTAAATGGAGAGAAAAATGAGAGAACATCCATCTCCCGAGAACAGAACACATTTTCGAGACTCTTAGGAGCATAGATTAAGCTCTGAAAAGAACCACCAAATCCATATAGTCCAACCTTCTTATTTTACAGAGAAGAAACTTGAGGACCCATGAAGTTAAAGGACTTGCCCAAGGTCACACCAGTAGCATCTGAGGCAGATTTTGAACTCAAGTCCTTTAACTCCAGAGCTGTAGGTTTTCCCCCTTGTGGGTAGGTTGTGTGTGTGTGTGTGTGTGTGTGTGTGTGTGTGTGTGTGTGTGTTTATAGATAGGCAGTTATAGATAAACCTTGCATACAGTAAGCCCTTCATAAATGTTTCTGTAGTTATTTTCTGCCTAGATACCTGACTACACCTTGTTTATAACTAAAACAAGTTGTTCTTGATCAATTTCCTTCTGTGTATTTTCTCCCTCAACGATCCTCAAGCAAAAGGATTAATAAGAGCTTTAGTTACTTCATTATTCCCACTAGCTACAGGTGAAAAAGAAAAGGGGGGGAAGTAGAGCTTATTTGAAAATGCCGTTTTGAAACAAAGCAGTAGATATACACAGCATGCAGGAACAGACACATTCATACGCACGTATATACATATGCAGACGCACATAAACACATACGTAGATGCGTGTATACACAGATATATGTGTGTACACACACACATAAACACACACACATTTTCTTTGTGGACAGAATTCACTCCGATGGAATCCTGCTACTTCCGCTGTATGAGAGCCAGGATGGGAGCAAAGTGGTGGTTCCTTGCCTTGGGATATTTTCAAGCCTCCTGTGCCACCTGCCACAGAAATTGCAGCCAAATATTTCTAAAGAAGGAGGACAAAACTGTGGCAAAGAACCGTGTGACTCGTGAGATCTGCAAAGACACGTGTAAGAGGACTGTTGGGGCTGACGCAAGCCCAGAATGGGTAAGACCCAGGACGGCTCAAGAATCGTTAAATCAGATACTAAGCCATTTTCCCTCTCCTTATGGAAGCTGGATTTTAGGGTCACACCAGGTAGGCTTTGGAAAGACTTAGATCAAGCATGCTCCCTTACTCGTTTTTGTCTTTACCTCCATTCATCTTTCATGGTAACCATTTGGCCAAACATTCTGTTTCAAGGCTTAACACAATTCAACAAATATATTTTTTTTCCCCTCTAAGCTGTGCTGGGCAATGTGGTCACAAAGAAAGAAACCCAACTGTCCGTTTTCCCAAGGGGCTTACTATCTATTAGAGGAGAAAACACACCCACATCCACACACATAAATACAAGATATAGGAAAAAAAATTTAGAAGTAAGTGATCACCAATTGGGAAAATCAAGGAAAGTCTCTTGTCTGAAGTTGTGTTTGTCATTCGTTCTTGAAGAGGACCATGACATCAGGGAGGTGATGTCATGACTTGCAAAGTAAATTCTATTTAAGTGAGGGAGTGCTGTGCAAAGTCACCAGCCTCCCTTTCTCTTTCAGAGCCATCAGGGTCCAGTAGATCAAGACAATTGGAGATGGCCTCACTGTTCTATGAAACAGTGACTTTAGTGGAACACTAATCTAACTAGCAACACAGACGGGAGAAGATCAGGGGCAGGGTATCCCAGGAATTAGAGCAAAGGTGGAGAGGGAGCAGCAAGCAGGCTGCTGTGACTGCGGTGGAGAGTGGATGAGAGTAGTGTGCCATCACTGTGACTGAGAGAGACCCATTGGGTAAAGGGAAACAAAGGTCAAATGGGATGAATCTGGGTTGGTTTTTTTTTTTTTTTCCCCAGAGATACTAGATAATTTGAATAAGACATTGACATGGTCAGATCATTTTAAAGGAATGTCAGTTACACTCTGAGCCAACAGAAGGACGGCTCACATTGATGAAGTCGCAGATTTAGTGATAATGAGGAAACATGTATTTGTCTGCTCCCAACAACAAACATTGCAACAAGGTGCTTATTTTTGGGAAAATGCTTTATAAGTCACTGGGGATACTTAAGGAAAATGAAATAATTCCTGTCCTCAAGGAATACGTGCAGGTAGATATCTATCTGTCTGTCTGTCTGTCTGTCTGTCTATCATCTATCTATCTATCTATCCATCTATCTATCTATGCATCTATCCATGTATGTATGTACCATCCATCCAGCTATGTATCTATCTATCTATTACCTATCAAAATTGTGTATATGTGTGTGCATATATACATATATATATATATATACAGAGAGTGTATATATAGATATATTGCATGTGTATATAGATAGATAGTTATAGATATAGATAGATGATAGATAGATAGACAGATAGACAGACAGACAGACAGATAGATAGATAGATCAGTGCGACTGTGTGTCTGTGTGTGTATAATGAAGAATACAGAAGGAAATCATTCATGGTTTAGGGCCAAAGGTAAGATCTGGACAAAGTATCCCAGGAATGTCGTCACCACCACCACCACCACCACCACTAGTGATGATGATGATGATGATGATGACGATGATGATGAATAACAATAATAACATTTTTATAGGCCTATAAGATTTGCATATAGATTTAAAAAACTTTATCTCCTTTGATTCTCATGAAAAAATGCTATTACTGTTTATTCTTGCATTACAGGGTGAAAAACAAAGGTTAGTGGCTTCACAAGTGGGGCTCAGAATAAATTGAGATGAAAGGAGAGCATGCTTTAAACTGAAGACAGAACTCCAAGGTTGGCCATCCCTGGTCTGGCATAACTTGTGTAGAGTCAACATGGTGGGTACCTTGAAAGCCATGGAGAGGCGCAGGATGGGGAAGTCAGTAGAAGCAGATTACTAACTACAAATGTCTTCTGTGGGAGGATTTTCAGGGACAATACTTAGTGGCAGGGGCATTACACAAGATTAAACATTCCAAAGGCACAAAGAGGAGGGACAGCACCCCAAGACAGGGGCTCAGGATGCCAGATGGAGTTCTGAGATGCATGAGGAGAGTGGTTTGCCTCTGACAGGTAGACAGTGCAAGCCCAGTGATGAAGGCTCGACAGGCAGGTGAAAAGGCAGGTACCAAGGCTGACAAAGACCAGAAAGACTGGCCTAAGGACTTTGCCATTGACAGGGGAGATAATAGTGAGCCCTTGAAGATGTTGATTTTCTTAGGTTGACCAGTAACTGAGAACCTGGGCAGGTCCAAGCTCCTCTTTTGCCGGTTTCCTCCACAGCAAAATGAGAGGTTTGAACTCAGATCCCTTCTGACTACAAAGCAATGATATCAGGATGCTGTTGAAAGGGGGATGTGTTCAGATTATTCATAGTCAAAAGCTGGAAAAACCATTGTTGGATGTGCTAGAGGGGATTCTTTTAAAACTAAAAAAAATAGAGACAGAAAAGTGGTTCCTGAGGTTCCTTCCAAATCTGAAACCCTGGCATTCCCTTATTCTGTAGACAGAAGAAAGAAGCAATTGGAAACTGGGATGCCAATTAAGCAATTATTAAAAATAGGCCAGCAAGGCCTGTTGTGGGACTGAACTAGGGTGGTAGCCCAGTGAAGGCAGATTCAGAAAGTGGAGAATGTGTAGCAGAATTCACTTAGCTGTACTTTGTTCAGATGTCCTGGGACCAGAAGAAAATTAGCAACAATGAAGAACAGTTATTTATTAAAGACTCATTAATATTTATTTTGATATATTTTTTTAAAATGTTAAAAAGCAGTTAGGTTGCACAGTGCATAGAATGCCCGAGCTGGAGTCAGGAAGACTCAACTTTCTGAGTTTAAATCTAGACTCAGACACTTACTGGCTGTGTGAGCCTGGGCAAGTCACTTAACCCTATTTGCCTCAGCTTCCGTATCAGTTTTCCTCAGCTGGACAGGGAAATGGCAAACAGTTCCATTATTTGTTTTCAAGGAAACCCCTCAAAAATTGGGTCACAAAGAGTTAGACAAAACCGAACAACAAATAGAAAACCATCAAAATAATAACATAAAATAAATAATACATGGTAACGGTGATGGTGATGATAATGAACAATTAATAATAATAACATTACAATAATTTAATTAGCATTGATATTTAAGATTTTCAAACTTTTAAGGTTTCCTCATAGTAACTCTATACGGTAGGAACTATTATTGTCCTCACCTAACATAGGGGGAAACTGAGGCTCACTGAGCTATCAGATGGACACATGGATGGGTGGTCATACAGGCATTAAATGTCTTAGGCACGAATAGATCTCAGGGATTCCTGGCTCCAAGGCTGCCCATCTATCCACTGTTCCACCTCATTTTGTTTTTTTGTTTTTTT